>JAODAL010022858.1:0-63849 GCA_025379985.1 Phyllomedusa bahiana | reverse complement strand
GGAACATCTCTGCCCTGACCTCCGCCTGTTATCTGGCTTGACTATCTTTTCCTGCCCCCTGCCTGTTTCTGAGTGCCCATACTCTGCCCTGCCCTCCTCCTGTTTCTGAGCTGACCATACTCGCCCTGACCCCCTGCCTGTTATTGGGACCAAAATCTGTCCGCCCTTTCCCTTTTTACCCCGGATGACCATACTCTGTCCTGACCTCCTGCCTTTATCGGCGGACCTTTACTCTGCCCGACCCCCCTCCTTTTATCTAAAGCTGACCATCTCTGCCTGACCTCCTGCCTGTTATCTGAGCGCCACCCCCTGTCCGGACCCTGCCTGTTCCCAGGGGGCCATACTCTGCCCTGATCCTGCCTGTTTCGGAGGGGCATGCTTGTTCCCCCTGCCCACTCTGTCTGCCGGACCTCCTGTCTATTACCTATGCTGACTGTACTCTGTCCTGACTTTTCACTTGTATTCCATATTGACCAACTATACCTGCCCTGACCTCATCCTGATTTACTTTCTTCATCTGCACCAACTGCACCATGGTTAGACACATCAGCCATTGATATTGGGGACTGTACCAAGGGTAGCAACCTGTAAAGTCAAGATCCCTATACATGGGATAAAGGGGGGAGACCAATAACTCCTTAGACTCTACTCCTTGTTGTAGCCCTTCAACAAATCTGAAGCAACCAGCAACCTATGAATTCTGCTGAGGTTCCTCTGCCTGAGGTCCATGACTTGGCTTCAGAATTGTCATGATGGACAACGCGAAGGCCAACTCTTTTACCAGGTAGGCCTTGTGTTACCATCAATTTTTATCTGCTCAAATCTACCTTAGTCCAACATAAAAAAATATAAAGGTAAAAAAAATTTGTGAAGCTAAACTATCCCAAAATTCATTTGGGAAACCATTGTTAATTTTTTTTTCCCCAAGTGAAATGGGCCGCCGTTGAGCCAACAAAAATTGGGGAATAGCCAAAAAATAACCCCGGGAAGTCCAGCACTTCATAAAAATGGCAACATTTATTGTAAATCCATTAAAAATTAGGATATAAGATCCATAGAATTACTAAGGAAAAGCGCCTAAGAATTTCAGACAACTGAGTGGTCTTACCTACAGGATGTGTTGTCTGCAACGTGCAAGTGTTTTATATTTTAATTAATTTTGGAAACCCTTATTTAAAAAAAATTTTAAAAATTAATTTTCCCCCAATTTTTTATAAAGGGGTGGACTTTCACTTAATTTTTTGTCTAGTCTTTCCCTAATTTAATCTAGTTTTTTTAAAAATCAAATTTTAAGTTTTTTTAACCCCCCAATTTTTTAAAGGGCCAAGGTTAGGGTTGGGGGTCCTCTTACCTTTTTTGGGTTGATTATTTGGGAAAGGGTGACTGTTGTAGCCTGTGTGAACATAATTTAAGAAAAAAAAAAACTATTAACCCCCCTAACATGCTGCTTTCTTTCCCAAAAGAATGGGGGTAAAGGGGATGAAAAGGGATTTGGGGGTTTCAAAGAAAATAAATGAAAAGTAGCATGGAAATAAAAACTAAAGGAAAATTAAAAACTCCCAAAACGTTAAAACCCCAAGAAGATAATAAGGGGGGGGGGGGGGCAAATAAGGGGGGCCCAAACTAGGGGGGGGAGGGGGTGGGCCCAATAGGGGGGGGTGCCCAATGGGTTAAAGGGAAAGGGGTTTGGCCAAAATGGGTTTGGGGGGGGGCGGGGCCCAAAATAGTTGGGGGGGGGGTCCCCAATTGGGGGAAAGGAGGGGGGCCCAAATAGGTGGGGGGGGGTCCCCAATAGGCGGGGAAGGGGTGGCCCAATAGGGGGGGGGAAGGGGGTAGAATTTGGGTGGGGGGGGGTCCCAAAAAGGGGGTTGGAGGGGGGGTTTGGGGACCAATAGGTGGGGGAGGGGTGCCCAAATTAGGGGGGGGTCCCCAATAGGGGAAAAGGGGGTAGACAAGTGGGGGGGTGGGTGGGGGCCTTTTACTAGGTGGTTTTCCCCCTTTGAAACCCCCATTTGGCCACAATCAAACTAAGATACTGAAATTTGTTTTCATTTTTTACTTTGGGGTTTACCGGGGTCTGACCGAGCCCCTTTCTTTTTTTTCCCTTACCGTGCGCTAAATTTTGGGGTTTCGTGACATCTCTTCTTTATCAGATCCATTACCTGGAACATAAAATGTACATTACACGCTTAATAATCTGGTCCAATATAACAAATTCCAAACTAATCAGAACTAATTTAACCCAATCTAGTCCAGTCTAGTGTCATCTAATTTTGTCTAGTCTAGATAAACTGTAGATAAACTGTAGTCAGACCATGAATTTCTACTTAATCAAAGGGGTTGTCTCACTACAAAGATTATCTTTCAAAATGCAGGGAACATTAAATGAAGACGTTTTCCAAATATATTGCTTTGTTCATCTTTTTTTTTTTTGAGGAGCTAGAAATTATTTATCACTTCTGAGGGCTTTCTGGTTTCCCAAGTGACGACCTGGACTCCTTCTCCCGCTGTTTGTTCTTTGACGCAGGGAGTGAAGCATAAGGTCACCGTGTTTTATTGTCTTTAGGGCAAAGACACTTTAATTTTCTACTTTTTTCATTAGCTCGCATTTCCGTCCTGGTAGAAGGTAATTTAAATAAACTAGACTGATAAACAGAGAGGTTGAATAAGGGGGCTCATTGCTAATTTCAGGCAGCTTGACCAGGAAGTGACGAGCAAAAGCAGCATTTTTTTCATTCATGCATCCTATGAAACCTTGAGATGAGACAACCCCTTTAATCTAGTGTTAATTTTTTTTGTTGAGTGTCTTTTTAAAACCCCTTTTTAACAGTCTAAAATTTTAAATTCCCACCTAGTCAAAGGTAATTTAACCTAATACAGTCCAGTCTAGTTTCATCAAATCTTGTATTTTCTAAAATCTAATGAATTCCCACTTAAAGCTAATTTTTAAAAACACTAGTCCAGTCTGGTTAACTTGTCTTGTTAATGAAGTCTGTCCAATTTACTATAGCTAATCTAAGGGGGAACCTCTTAAACAAGGTAATTTAACCTATTCTAAACATCCTAGTGTCAACTAATCTTTGGTTCAGGTTTTAATCTCTTGAAAGTCTTTTCTAATCAAGGGAAAATCAATGTAAGGGTTTTTTAGTCTAATCACGGGATTTCCCAATTTTATCTATTTATTCTTATTATATTTAGTATAAACTAACCAAGTCTAATTTAATGTAACCCACTATAGACTAGTTTAAATTATTTGGATCTATTTCATTCATATCAAATCTAGTATTATCTCTCCAAATTTTGTCTGGGTTTAAAATTAGTGTCCCCCAAAAGTCCCATCTAATTCAGTGTGGGGCAAAGGGTTTAAAAACTTCATCTAGTCTATTCAAATTTAATCTATTTTAATTTTGTGCTTTTAAACCCTTTACCCAAGTTTTAGCCTGGTAAAATTAAATTTTAGTCATATTTTTTTCCCCCTTTTAATTTCCCCCTTGTGGTAATTTGAATTCTGTCTAGTCAAAGTTAATCTTTCTTTAAAACAGCGTGGGGGCTAGTAAATTAGTATATTTTGGGTTAGCCCAAAATTCTAATTTAATCTAGTTAAATTTTTTTAATTTTAAAATTTGGGTTTTTGCCCTAATTTGTTCTAAAGCAGTCTAGTCTAAACTAATCTAGTCTGATCTAATGTATTTGATTTTAATCAAATTTTGAATAAAATACAAATTGTTCTAATGAAATTTAAAATACAGTGTATTTCTATAAAACCCTTTTAAAGGGGTTTCTCACTACAGTAAATTGTTTTTTATGTTAAAGATCTTCCCAAAAACAAGTCACTTTGCAATATATGTCCTTTAAACCCATTTTCCTACCTATTCCAAAAAAAAATACCCCTCTTGTATGGGCTGCATCAGCTCCCTCAGGTCGTTTATAGCCACAGACCGTTCAATTTCTCACGATGGGGCCCCCAGCGCTGGCCCCTTTTACCACGGGCCCTGTTCAATCTTCTCATGATATCTGCCAGCACTGGTTGCTATAGCTACGACCTGGTTTATCCCAACAGGACTGAGGGGGAGAGGGAATCAATGTAGGAGAAAACCCCTTTAAATTCTCAAAAAATATTTTTTTTAAAAAGGGGTTTTGGGTCTCATCTCAAAGTTTCTTTTAGGATGCAAGAATGAAAAAATTTGCTGCTTTCCCTCTGTCACCCCCCTGGTCAAGCTGTCTGAAATTTTAGCATATGAGCTCTGTGTATTCAGACTTTTTTGTTTTAGTCTAGATTAGCCCAAATTACCTTCTCTGAGGTTCAGGGGAAGCTTTGGAAACTAAGTAAAAAAGTAGAGTAATTACTGGGGCTTTTTTCTGAAAAATAAAATAAAAACAAGCTCTCCCTGGGCCGAGTTCTTTTTGCCCCCCCACAATGTCACTCCCTGCTATTCCCCTAGGACCCTTTTAAGGGAAAGCGCTGGGTTTTACAGGGAGCAAAGCGTTGGGGTTTTTTTTGTCAAAAGTTTTTTAAAGGGGACGAGGGGGGTATAAACCCCTTTTAAATTTTTAGAAATAAAGGAATTTTAAAACTTCAGTCGGGGAAACTTAGGCTTTTGTTTTGGGTTTCCCCGTTGGGGGGGGTCTTTCAAACCCCTTTTTTTTTTGGGGTTTTCCCACCCAAACTTTGGGTTCATCCCGAAAGTTGAAGTGCACCCCGACCCCCCGGCTGCCCCGTGTCAGGGGCTACGGGGCTGCAAAAAGCCCCCTAAGCGCTTATGGTGTTGTGCCTCTAAAATAGGGCAAAAACCTTTAGGGAAAGGGGAGCATATTCCTTTTTTTTTCTCACTCTTTTATCTTGTTTATTTTAACCCACCCTTTACTTTGGGGGCCCCCTTTGTTGTTTTTCTTTTTTTTGTTTTATACTCCCTGCTATCAGATAAAAACAAAAGTAGGGGGGGAAAATAGTACAAAGGTCAGTTCCCCTTGGGGAACCGAGAGAGCCAGGAAGGGTAAATTCACTTGTAAACTCCCTTTAAAAAAAAAAAAAAATGAACAAAGCAATATTTTGGAAAAAGTCTTAAATTTTGGGGTTCCCTAATTTTGGGAAAACTTTATTTTTGTAAAGGGGACAACCCCCTTTTAAAGTAATTTTTGTCTAATGTAAATCAGTATAGGTTTTTTTTTCATGGAAACCTAGTCTATTTCAGTGTTAAAACATTCTAATTCAGTCTAGTTTCGCCTAATTGCCCCCCCCCCCCTTTCCCCCCCCCCCCTTTGGGGCCCAATCTAGTGTAATCCAGACTACTCTAGTCTAGTCTTTAGTCCAATAGAATCTTGTGTAGTCTAATCCAATATAGGGTGATCTGATCTAGAGTAGTCTAGTTTAAGGTCATCTAGTCCAATCTTATTTAATGTAATCTAGTAGAACGTATTATCATGTAATGTCTATAACATAGTATTTTAACCCCTTAACCACCAGGCCTGAAAAAGTCTTAAAGGGGTTGTCTCACTACATTGATTCGTCCTGTTTTCTTTGTTTCATTTTGAATTCAGAGATATGTTTACTGGTTTCTACTAGACTGCATAAGAAGCCAGGACTGTAGCTATAGCAACCAGTGCTGGCAGCCTATCATGAGAGATCGAACAGGTCTGTAGCTATAGCGACCAGTGCTGGCAGCCTATCATGATTGATCGAACAGTTCTGTAGCTATAGCGACCAGTGCTGGCAGCCTATCAGGAGAGATCGAACAGGTCTGTAGCTATAGTGACCAGTGCTGGCAACCTATCAGGAGAGATCGAACAGTTCTGTAGCTATAGTGACCAGTGCTGGCAGCCTATCAGGAGTGATTGAACAGGTCTGTAGCTTTAGCTACCAGTGCTGGCAGCCTATCAGGATAGGTCAAACAGGTCTGTAGCTATAGCAACCTGAGGAGCTGATCATGCAGCACATACAAGAGGGGATATCTAGGAATAGGTAGGACATGGTTAATGGACACATATTACAAAGTGACTTGTTTCTAAAAGATCTTTAACATAAAAAGCAGCGATACTTGTAGCGAGATAACCCCTTTAATGACCAGCTAAACTTTTTCAGGTTTTCACCTATCTATATTTTAGCGGTCACATTGTTTTCAGTTTTCCAGTCACCTAGCTGTACGGGGCCTTGTTTTATGCGGGAGAAGTGGTATTTTTTTGGGTGTAGTTTGAGGATACTTGTAAATTACTGTGTAAGTTATTAAAATGTATTTTGTGCGTTGAATATAAAAAAGAGGTTTTTCTGCCTTTGTTTTTCTATTTTTTCTTAATTTCTTACACCATTCACACTTAATAATCTGTTAAATTTATTTTACAGGTTGTTATGGTCATGTGGACACCTAATTCCTGTAGTTTTTTTTTTTCATGTGTGTAATATATGCACAATTATTCTTATTATTATTTATATATTTTTCCATTAATTATTTTTAAATTGCATTAGCAGACCCCTGTATACTCCTGTATTACATTACACTCTGTGTCAGTAGGTCACAGGGTGAATCCTGTATACTCCTGTATTACATTACACTCTGTGTCAGTAGGTCACAGGCTGACTCCTGTATACTCCTGTATTACATTACACTCTGTGTCAGTAGGTCACAGGCTGACTCCTGTATACTCCTGTATTACATTACACTCTGTGTCAGTAGTAGTCCCCGGCGCCGCCGCTATCTGCCGCCGCCGCCGATCGTTAGGGTCCTAAGCCGCTACCAGTCGCTAAGCTATCGGCTTAGCGGCTTAGGACCTTGGCGACGGCAGCGGTGGCGGGTCCGCCGGACGCACATACAGGTAGATGCTTCCGCGGAGCAGAGAGCTCCGCGGAGGAATCTGGGGCCGCAGGGCGGGTGCGGCCCTGTGCGCGCCGGAGTGCACGGGCGGTGTGCGCGTCATCACACAGCAGCGCGCGGCCTGGTGACGTCACGCCGCTGAAGAAAAGACCGGGAGCAGCGACAGCGACAGCGGCAGGGAGCGAGGTCAGGTAAGTGCTGTCAGGGTATTACTTTTAATTAGCGCTATTCATGCTGGGGGCCTATTATCTACTGTTATATGTGCAGGGAGGGGGGCTATTATCTACTTGTATACGTGCAGGGAGGAGCTATAATCTACCTACATATGTGCTGTGGGGCCTATAAGCTATCTATATACCTGCTGGGGGATCCATAACCTGCCCATATACCTGCTGGGGGATCCATAACCTGCCCATATACCTGCTAGGGGACCCATAACCTGCCCATATACCTGCGGGGGATCAATAACCTGCCTATATACCTACAGGGGGATCCATAACCTGCCTATATACCTACAGGGGGATCCATAACCTGCCTATATACCTGCTGGGGGACCTAAACCTGCCCATATACCTGCTAGGGGACCCATAACCTGCCCATATACCTGCTGGGGGATCAATAACCTGCCTATATTCCTGCTGGGGGACATATAAAATACACACCTACCTACTGGGAGATATATAAAGTATATAACCACCTACTGGTGGACGTATAACTTACTGGGGGACCCTTTTACCTTCACTGGGGGACACATAATTTACTGCGTGTGAAGTCGCTAACAGTCGTTAAGCCGGTTGTTAAGGCCCAAGTCGATTGTTAAGACCTTAGCAATCGACTCCGGGGACTAGTCAGTAGGTCACAGGCTGACTCCTGTATACTCCTGTATTACATTACAATCTGTGTCAGTAGGTCACAGGCTGACTCCTGTATACTCCTGTATTACATTACAATCTGTGTCAGTAGGTCACAGGCTGACTCCTGTATACTCCTGTATTACATTACAATCTGTGTCAGTAGGTCACAGGCTGACTCCTGTATACTCCTGTATTACATTACAATCTGTGTCAGTAGGTCACAGGCTGACTCCTGTATACTCCTGTATTACATTACAATCTGTGTCAGTAGGTCACAGGCTGACTCCTTTATACTCCTGTATTGCATTACAATCTGTGTCAGTAGGTCACAGGCTGACTCCTGTATACTCCTGTATTACATTACAATCTGTGTCAGTAGGTCACAGGCTGCTGTCAAGGCAACTAAATCAGTACAAGAGAAGGGTTAATGAAGTTACTCAGCTTTACAATTAGAAGTAAAACTCACCTTCTTATCGAGCAAACAGCCAAATATAAAGATGAAAAAGCCCTGTAGGAGAGAAGATCAGGATGACAACACCACAGCCAAGGATTTCCCAGAGTAATAGGGAGGGGTGGAAAGTTCCATAACCTTTTATCATTAAGGAATTTTTAGGTCTAAATTTCTATGTACATCTAAATATCATAAGAGCCCAGTTTACCCAGTTCAAAACTCCACACCCCATATATACACTGAGATTTAATAGATTGCTTGCTGTCTGATGTCTTGCTGTCACCACTAGGGGGAGCTCCAGGAATTAGTGCATACAGTTAATATATTAAAGGAGTGTTTTACCCATGCTGTTTACAGAGACACAGGCAGCTTCAGATTCACATTTTCTGTTCAGGCTTTGGGTGGTTCTACAGCTTCAGGCTCCCACTTCCTGTTCAGGCTGTGGGACTTTCTACAGCTTCAGGCTTTTACTTCCTGTTCAAGCTATATATGATTCTATAGCTTCAGGCTAACACTTCCTGTTCAGGCTGTTTGTGGTTCTACAGCTTCAGGCTCCCACTTCCTGTTCAGGCTGTGGGCATTTCTACAGCTTCAGGCTCCCACTTCCTGGTCTGGCCGTGGGCAGTTCTACAATCAGGCTACCCCCTTTTATTCAAGCTATGGGCAATTCTACAGCTTCAGGCTTCCATTTCCTTTTCAGGCTGTGGGTGGTTCTACAGCTTCAGGCTCCCACTTGCTGTTCAGGCTGTGGGCAGTTCTACAGCTTCAGGCTGCCACCTTCTGTTCAGGCTGTGGGCAGTTCTACAGCTTTAGGCTCTCACTTCCTGTTCAGGTCCTACCGCTTCCGACTCACACTTTCTGGTCCGGCTCAGGCCCATCTTTTCCATTGGGCACACTAGGCAGTTGCCCCGGGGCCCCACAAGCACAAGGGCCGCAGTTGGTGTATATATGTCCCAGGAATCTAAGGAACATACCCTCGATCAAGGGCTTGGCTCTGCTTATTTAAATCTTTGTGTGTTCTAAGGATGTGCAAACAGAACAATGTTGGAGAAGGGAGCCATTGGCTCCCTGCCCTGCCAGTTAGTTTTGTAGGTGGCAGGCTGTCTACATGTCATCAGAAGGATGTCTCAACATAGGTGGCGTGATGATATGGGTGTGTTTGGGCGTGGCTAAAGGCATATATTCGGGCAGCACCCTATGCACTGTTATCCCCGCGGCCCATAATGCTAGATGGCCCTGGTCAGGCTGTGGGCGGTTCTGCAGCTTTAGGCTCCAACTTCCTGTTCAGGCTATGGGCGGTTCTGTAGCCTCTTACACTTATACCTTCCACTGTACTAATGACCAAAAGTCATCCTTCCTCATCATGTCTCTAAGACTTCTCCCGTGCTGCACCTGTCCTCTGAAATGCTCTCCCTTGGTCGATGATAATGACAGGCAATATTTGCTTTTAGAGATGCTTACTAAAGTTCTCTGAAAATTAGTCTTTTTACACTTTCACTAAATCCTTTTGTTCTCCTCTATTCAGATAACAATCCTGGTTGACATGGATGGCAACAAAACTTACAGCAACCAGCAGTCAACTGGAAGTAGTACGAACCATGTATCAAAAACAAATGTAGGTACTTACTGATGGACCATGGGCAGCAAGTCGGACAAGGGCACTTATGGAGATGGAAGACTAAATGACTTTAATCTGGAAGCAAGATGCCAAAAAATGCCTGACCCTAGCAACTAACATTCACCAATTCAGTCCCAAACCTGTCCCTAAAGTTTGGAGAGCTGTTTGAGGCACAGCCTTATTTGATGTAGTGAGCTGGAGGAAAAGAAATGGCAGAATTCCTGTCATTCCTAACAATACAGGCTCAAAGTGGCCCACAAGGGAGAAGAGTAAACACCCATCAGGCCCTTGGGCATGATAGGACCCTGCTCATGCTAAGTCTGAGGTTGCTTTTAGGGAAAAAGGTAAAAGAGAGGCAGAAAGCATCATGCCCAGTTACTTTAGTGTGGTACCTGGAATCAACCCCACTGGTGGGTCCTCAGATTCAACCCCACTGGTAGACCCCAGGAATAAACTGCTGCTGGACCCCAAGAAAAATCTCTACTGGTGAGCCCCAAGAATCAACTCCACTAGTGGGCCCCAATAATCACCTCCCCTGTTGGGCTCCAAGAACAAACTCCACTGGTGGACCCCAAGAATCAACTCCGCTGCTGGGCCCCAAGAATCAACTCCACTGGTGGGCCCTAAGAATCAACTCCACTGGTGGGCCCCAAGAATCATCTGCCCCGGTGGGCTCAAAGAATCATCTCCACTGCTGGGCTCGAAGAATCATCTCCACTACTGGGCTCGAAGAATCATCTCCACTTGTAGGCCCCAAGAATCATCTCCCCTGGTAGGCCCCTAGAATCATCTCACCCGGTGGGCTCCAAAAATCATCTCACCCGGTGGGCTTCAAGAATCATCTCCCCTGGTGGGCTCCAAGAATTATATCCACTGGTGGGCCCCAAGCAACAACTCCACTGGTGGGCCCCAGACACCTCAGTCTGACACTGTAATAGTACTATAACTATTAAGACACAAGTCTATTTAAAATCCAAGAAAGCAAGGTGAACAACACTCACCTGAAGGGGGTTGAGAAGAACAAACAAATAGTGTAACGCCACAGAGTTCCCATTTGACAGTAATGGGATTCCTACAGCCCAGGTCAAACCAAACTGAGGTGTACAGAAGACTACAGCCTTCACCAGCTTCTTGATGACCTCTTCATCCTCACGGCTGCCCTCAGAGATGGACGGTCTAAGAAGTTTCTGGATCACCACAAGAAGAACAATGAAGTTTCCAGACAGGATAATGATGGTCGGGACATTAAACGCCATGGAAGCTCCGGAGTCACTGTTCAGCCAACAGACATTGTCCTTCCGATAATCATTAGTAGGAGTGTAGTACAAGAAGGTTCCCACAGCAATGATGCTGGGACATATGTACCCAAGACCAATGGAGAGACTCATGAATTCCTTCTTTGTGACGTGATGAAACACAAACACCAACCGGCATAAAAGGAACAGACTTTTAACTGAGGTCCAGCAAAAGAAGGCTAAGAGAGAGAAATGAGTGCAGAAAGTTAACCCCATGCAGAGTCTGAGGTGTTCCTTGGGTGTGATATAACTGGAAGCGATAAAAAAGAGGAACTCAGAAGAAGGAATATTGAAGCATAGAGAATGGCTGTATGTCTGTAGTAAGCAACGAGGTTTAGGGGAAACCTCATGAAGTAGACTTGGAAAGTGATGCACATCAATAGGGAAGCTATGGAGATGACAAGACCAGTGGTGGTGATGTAGTCAAGTACAGTGGAGTTCTTTATGGTGCTGGGTATGGATTTTGCAAACAGCAAAGAGAAAGATGTAAGATGATGGCAGTAACAGTGGGTCTCTCCATCGTCAATCTCAATTGTGCACCCCTCTGAAGACCAACTACTGGTGGCGAAATTCCAAAAAGCACATATCCTCGTAGGGTGACAATAGTTACCACCGGTGCACTGGAAGGTCAAGCTTACATTCACGTTGTGGAAACTCTTATCGTCCATTCGCAAAACATTGGTCAAGATGTTGCTCTCTACTTGGTAAGTAAAGCCCGAAGGTTCTCTCTCTTCATAGTGACCCGGAAATCCTACACTCAGGGTCTTGCAGGATAATAACAAGACATTGACCAGACAGGTTGGGGAAAAGTCTTGTTGACTTAACTCAGGGGGCAATGAGAGACCGACATGGGGCTCAATCCTTATGGCATTCGCATTAGTCATGTTGACACAAGGAACAACTAAGCAGTGGAACTCAAGGTTTTCGTAGGACACATTATAAGACACATTGACCATCTCCATCCTTTCTAAGATATATTCGAAGCTCTGCAAAAGTAGTGGTCCCAATAAAGTGTTAGCACTGAATGCTTGCCTCCAAAAAGTTTCATTAAGGATTTCATTGGCAATGTATAGGATGTCCTAAAGTGGAAATACCCAAAAATCAATGTGTTATAATGACTGTCAATCAATCTCTATTTTATATCATTAATCAACTATAAGCAGTGGTTCAACATCTAAGAGAAAAGTAAACTTAGGTGGGTGAAGCAATCACAATGATTTTCTATTCACTTTGACCGTCCCCAATAGACTGCATCAGTGGTTTAGAAGACCTCCTCCATTCTTGGACCTCTTATGATCTCAGTGGTGCTGTCGGATATGGCAGGAACTTTCCTGCCATTTCTTCCTATCCTGCCATTTATGTCAGCAGAAGTTTGTTTAAAGTGGTTGCATTTAGTGTTGAGTGATTATTATCGACAAAGTTGAAATCGGCACGGTATTTACGTTGATCGGATTTTTTAGATCACGCGATAATTTAGGTTAAAATCTGTGCATAATCTATTAATATCGCGCCATTTTCGGCGCTTCCTGTCATTTTGGCGGCCAGCAAATCAGCTTACAGAATAGAGCAGGGTGAGATGTGTGTGCGACGTCATGACTGGGATGTGTATGGTTGCGATTGGCTGGAAAAATCACATGACCTCGTTTTACATAGAACAGCCCTTCCTGTTCATGATCAGTGTGTGTCAGCGTCTCTTAGGAGTAGGACGTGCGCTCAGTCTCTGTGCAAACAGCTCAGCGAAATTATTCTATTTGTTCACAGAGACAGCTCTACTTTTAGCTGTGATCCTTAGAACTTAGTTAGATCAGAGATTTGCAGATTTTAGGTAGTTAGGCAGAGAATTTTAAAGGAGCATCTACCGCTGTAAAGTCACGGGGGGGAGCCCCACGGGCGAACACAGACAAGCTCTTTAAAGAATACTGGATATTGTGCACCCAGACTTAGTGTAGACATTGCATTGCAATAGCTTTATTATTAACAGTTTACTGTTGAAATATTACTTGGATATTGGGCAGCCTGAACTTATATTAGGATACAGATCTTTTCTAGTAACTGCAGGTCTATTTGTTAGGTGCAAAACTCCACTTTTATTATCAGTATACATTTCAGATAGGTGTTTTTTTTCAATTTTGCCCAGTCCAGCTTTGTTGATAGAGCCACCTTGCAGTTAAATTTGAATCCAGCAATTTTGTAGTCACTACAGGTGAATTGATAGGTGCCAAAAATACCTTTTATTATCCATATACATTTCAGATACGTGTTTTTTTCACTTTGGCGCAGGCCAGCTTTGTTGATAGAGCCACCTTGCAGTTGAATTTGAATACAGCAATTTTGTTTTGATATAAGGGATTTGAGAATAGCTATGATTTGCCGTCTTTTAATAAGAGACGTTCCAAAACTCTTCCATACCCTCTCAAATTTTATCTTTCTGAACATGGAGCGAAATGCAGGTGGTAAGCGAGCAAAAAGGGGGGTAGGACATGGAGGTAGAGGTACGAGAGAAGGTGCTCCTTCCAGTGCTGGCGACAACACGCAAGCCAGCGGATTGTCAGTTGCAGGACCGTCAGGCCTGTCATCGCTGGGTCAGGGCCCTGTGAATCTCAGTAACGAACAGCGTCGCCAATCTGTTCTTCAGTGGTTAATGCAACCTGCATCCAGCAGTCTTACCTCCTCGTCCTCCCAGTCACGGCCACAAATGTCGTCATCAGCATCATCAGCATCCGTCCAACATGAAGCAGCCCAAATGTCAACTCGTGTACCCACCACTGTGGATAATCCATTTTCTGAAGACCTCTTTGATGACAAAATGTGGTTGGGGTCAGAAGGCATGTTAAAAGATCAAGAGGCCAAAGAGGATGATTTTCTCTGCTCTGACGCCCAGTTACTGATGCCATCAGAGGAGGTGAAGGAAGCCGGTCAATCGGCAAAAATCCCGGGCGGTCGGCAACGCCTTGCAGTGCCCCTTGCTTGTAGCCCGCAGCTTCTGGATGCAGAAAGTCAGGACGACCAAGTCACCTGTGTTGATGATGATGATGATGACGACATTGCGGATCCAACGTGGTCTTTTCAGCAGAATTTGCTTGCGAGCGCTTCATCACTGGACGAGGAGGAAGACGATGGGGTAGTGTCAGTACGGGTCCCGCCTCAAAAAGGGAGAGGGCGGTCGCAGAAGTCCGCTGATATGATTCCGCTAGCCACGGTCAGCGGAAACCCCGCTCCTCGCTTATCGCCGTCAAAAAGGTCCAGGACCTCTCAAGCCTGGGCCTTCTTTGAGCAAGCCTCTGATTCACCCAGCGATGTCATATGCCACCTTTGCCGTCGACAAATAAGTAGAGGCAAGAATCTTAGGTGTTTAACCACCACCAACATGTAGTGCGAATGCATGAGTTGAAATGGAGGCAACACTTGGTCAAAAAAGGCCAGACCGACGCCGGGCCTCCAACCACTGTCACACCCTCTGTCTCCGCCTCCTCCTCCTCTGACACCACCAAGCGTTACTCAGCTGCCCATGTCTCTCAGAGTCATGATCAGGGATCAGCCTCCGCGTCAGCCTCCACCGTCGCCCGAGTACCACCAGCACCACCAGAGACCCATCCTACCCATTCTTCTTCCGCCAGTTTGACGACCTACACACCGTACAGCGGCCAGTCTAGCAGCCAGCCTTCTGTCTTCCAGGTTTGGGAGCAGAAGAAACACTTTAACCCAAACCATCCCAAAGCCAAAAGCCTGAATGTCGGCATTGCCAGGCTTTTGGCCTTGGAAATGTTGCCTTTCCGTCTGGTGGACACAGATGGGTTCCGCCACGTCATGACCCTCGCCTGCCCCCAATACCAGATGCCGAGCAGGCATTTCTTTGTCAGAAAAGCCGTCCCTGCCCTGGCCAGCCACGTGTCATCTAAAATTTCAAGCGCGTTGTCTGCATCTGTGGCCGGAAAAGTCCATCTGACCACCGACACATGGACTAGTAAGCACGGCCAAGGCCGCTATATCTCTGTGACAGCTCACTGGGTGAGCTGGGTGGATGTCTCTGGGGGTGACGGTGGCTCTCAGGCTCGGCGCATGCTCTTCAAAACCGCAGGGATGGTGCAGGGCTCTTTCCCCCAAGGTCCTCTGGTGGCATCACGTGCCCAGAGAAACCAGGCCGTGTTGAAATTAATCTGTCTTGGAGACCGTCCACACACAGGTCAGGAGCTGTGGACGGCTCTCCGCAATGAGACCGAGCGCTGGCTGGGTGACAAGAACCTTGTGCCAGGCAAGGTGGTGTGCGATAACGGGCGAAATCTGCTGGCCGCCCTTAAGATCCCTTAAGCACATCCCTTGCCTGGCACATGTCATGAACCTTGTCGTCCAGAAATTTCTAAAGAGCTACCCGGGTCTGGACTGCCTGCTGAGGAAGGCTCGAAGTCTGAGTTCGCACTTCCGCCATTCGCACCCTGCTTCGTCCCGCCTGGCTGCGTTGCAGCGTCAGCTCGGCCTCCCCGTCAACCGTCTCATTGTTGACGTGGCAACACGCTGGAATTCCACCCTCCACATGCTCCAGCGATTGTGGGAGCAGCGCAATGCCATTACGCAGTACGGAGTGACACATGGCCTGACAAGCAGCGGTGCGGACCTCGGGGTGTTGAGCCACCGAGAGTGGAGGCAGGTGAAAGAGCTCTGCACCATCCTTGCTAGTTTTGAAGAAGCCACCAAAATGGTCAGTGCGGACAATGCCCTTGTCAGCATGAGCATTGTGGTGATCTTAGTTCTGGAACGATCGTTGGACACTCTGAAACAACAGGTCCCGCCAGCGACGGAGGAGGAGATGGACACAGATGCGGACACGGAGCCTTTCTCTCCGTCAAATCCACAAGGCCCGACAGTTTCTCAATTTTATCGGTCTTCATTAGGCAGTGGTTCGGGGTCCAGGGCTAGTGCAAGGCGGCGCATCAGCTCTCAGGGTGCATCATCTCAGGCAAGTCAGGGCTGTGTTGAAGCTGTGCCGGAGGCAGCGGAGGAGGAGGAGGAGGAGGTATTCCTAGACACCGACGTTACCGACGTCCCTGCCTTGGAAAGAGGTTGGCGCGAATTTGAGGCGGAGGAGGAAGAAGAGGAAGATCAGTTTGCTAGTGCCCCTCGACCCAGAGGCTTGGGAAATCAAGGCTCCATCTCTCACATGAGTGCTTGGATGCTCCATTTCCTCCAACATGATCCTCGCATTAAGGCCATCAAAATGAACAACAGTTACTGGGTGGCCACCCTTCTGGATCCCTGGTACAAAACAAAACTCAGCACTTTCCTTCCACCCACCCAAATAGAGAGTAAAATGCAGGAAATGGAGACCTTGCTGATTGATCAACTGGAGACATCTGTTTCGTCTGCCTCACGTTCTTCAAATGTCACGGTGGAACAACATCAGCGACGTGACAGCAGTAGAGTGCCGAGTAGGCTTAGCGGCAGCAGCAGGCAAGGTGGCGGAAGCCTAATGGGTGACCTCTGGCAATCTTTAGTTACCACCTCACCAACGCATGTAACGCAGGGCACACATACAACACACAGAGACCAGCTTAAGATCATGGTGCACGACTATCTGCGTCTCAACACCGATGTTTTTTGATGTGTTCCGAACCCAATAGACTTCTGGGTATCCAAAATGGATGAATGGCCCGAGCTCGCTCGCCACGCCATAGAGGTGTTGTCCTGCCCAGCAGCCAGCGTCATATCTGAGCGGACCTTCAGCACAGCTGGAGGAGTCATTACAGACAAACGTATCCAGCTTTCCACAGATAATGTGGATCGTTTGACTTTCATCAAGATGAATCAGGCATGGATCTCTGATGATGTTGTGGCCCCAATTGCCGAGGTCACCGATTAGTTGCCGGTCAACTTCACATTCCTTTTCAAACAGAAATGGTCCTCTTGAAAACTTTTTTTTAAAATGATCATTTCTTACTAAATTTTTATTCTCAGTTCCCAACAGTTCATTTTGCTGGTTTTGGTGTGAGGAGACTGTAAAAGACACTAAGGTTTCATGACAAAACCATATTCCATTTACTCACTTTATCTTAAGAAGTTTTCGCATTGTCAATGGTTTTGAGGTCATGTTGCTGTCAGATACAGCTATAATTATGGTCCTTTGGAACAGAAATGTGGCTTCTAAGTGGCATTTCTCCATCACAATTTTTAATAGTGGCTGAGAAGTCATATTTATAATTTTTTGGGTCATGCTGCTTTGAAATGCAGCAATACTACAGGTCCTATTCTAAAAATTTTTGTTTCTAACAGACATTTGTTCTTCACAATTGTCAAAAGTGGCTCATGGGTCATGTTTTGAATTTTTGGGGGCATTTTGCTGTGAAATGCAGCTAGACTACAGGTCCTATTGTAAAAAATGTGGTTTCTAACAGACATTTGTTCTTCACAATTGTCAAGAGTGGCTCAAGGGTGATGGTACTGTCAGAAACAGGAATAGGTAGGACACTGTTAATGGACACATATTGCAAAATGACTTGTTTTTGCAAGATCTTTAACATAGCTAGCAATCCCCGTATTGAGACAACCCATTTAATACAATTAATAAAAGAGAAACAAAGACGTGGTGGGATTCCATCCTATTTTAAAAATGTGTTTTCTAGAATTAAACTACTAAAAAACTTGCATGTACAAAATAGCTGGTAAAAAAATTCCTCTGAATTGTACAAGGGAGGTACAGGAAAACTTGACCAGATGTAGGTTATTCAGAGGACATGGAGTATGGAGCATGGACAGAGAACAAAGTAAAGAGACAATTTCCTCCAGCATGTTGATTAAAATGAGAAAAAGAATGCCAAGCAAAAGGGCACCTGGGTGTAACAGGAGCGTTAACCACCAGTATTTCCAAGTGAAGCTCAATTGGTCCGCACTCATACGGAGGGGCAAGCGCTACCCAGGTCTTGACTGTGTACTGAGGAAGGCTGGAGTTCTCACACTTTCGCACTCTGCTTCAGCACGACTGTTTTCGTTGCTGCGTCATAAGGGCATTTTTACCATGTTAATAGATGACGGACGCCAGCCTGGGCTCTCACCGCACCCACTGTAACTCCGGCCCTGGCTGCTAAACTTGCGTGTTAATAGATGACAGAGCTTGCCTGGGGTCTCACCGCACCCACAGTAAGTCTGGCCCTGGCAGCTGGACCTCCGTGTTAATAGATGACAGACGCTAGCCTGGGCTCTCACCGCACCCACTGTAACTCCGGCCCTGGCAGCTGAACCTGCGTGTTAATAGATGACAGACGCTAGCCTGGGCTCTCACCGCACCCACTGTAAGTCTGGCAGCTGGACCTCCGTGTTAACAGATGGCTGACGGCAGCACTGGCTCTCACCGTTAGGGGCAGTCAGATCAATCAAATTTCTCTAAAAAATCAGATTTTGAAAAAGGTGATTTCTGTGAGGTTAAGTAGTGTCAAAAAGGGCTCCAGGGCTGGACACAAATTGCACAATTTGAGGCTTAAAATTTTCTGGGGCTGGAGTCACTATGGGGTCGCATCATTTGATCTCCAGGGCAGTCTGTCCCTAATTACTGAAGAAGGATTTGGAGGAAAAATGAAACCATTGAATTGATTGGCTGAATCACTCAGAAGCCAGGAGGGCAAATGTCTCCTCAACTAAGAAGTGTTTTGGGGATGATTAGGACATTTTTATTACTTATGGGGTGTGTGGACGAATTAACACATCTACACGTGTAAAAAATACCTTTAAAAACTGCAGGGAGGGGTGTATGTTGTATGTTATCACACTTGAAAAAAAAGCAAAATGATAATAATGTAAAACTATAAATAAAACTTCCCTAAATAAATTCTGTAAACAAATGTCAGTTACCAAAAAATATACTAAATGACAGTCACTGTACAAAATAGCATAGTGCCACTTTGTGATCTGTGGGTCAAACAGGTTCAGGGGTCATTCTGCGGTACAGGACAGATATAGTCAATGTCCAGTGAAACTAAAATGGTGGTTGAAAGACTCCTTTTTCCGGCACTTTTAAATGTGGGGGTCATGCAGGTTTGGGGCTCATGCTGTGGCCCAGGACAGGTATAGTCAATGTCCAGTGAAACTAAAATAGTGGTTGAAAGATTCCTTTTGTGGCACTTTTTAAATGTGGGGGTCATGCAGGTTTGTAGCTCATGCTGCGTTCCAGGACAGGTTTAGTCAATGTCCAGTTCAAGTAACATGATGGTTCAAATAATACTGCCTTCTGGCACTTTTTAATTTGTGGGTGATGCAGGTTTAAGGCCTCGTTCACACGGCTTATTTGGGCACCGATTGGCGCCGTACTCCGCGCCGGATTTGCGCTTCAGTACGGCGCCAATCCATCCCTGTCATTACGGTAATCCACTGCTCTCATAGAGAACAGTGGATTCCGTCGCTTCTCCCCGCTCGGCAAATCCGCCGCGGGTGGAGAAAGTGACATGCACATTATTTATGGCGCGGACGCGCCGTAAACAATGCATTGTCTATGGGGCCGGGAGCGGCGCCCCCGCCGCGCTCCGGCCCCGCCCCCCGTCCCGCCCCTTATTCACGGCGGATTTGTGCGCTCAATACGGCGCACAAATCCGCCGGGAATAAGCCGTGTGAACACGGCCTAAGGGTCATGCTGTGGTACAAGACAGGGATAGTGAATGGTCTGTGAGTTTTTTTCTGTGACTTTTATAACCTAAGTGTGTTGCCTAAGATGTAGCACGTATCCATTTGACTGTTGTGGATTTTAATTCCAGCTTCTCCAGCCCTGTTTGGGTGTAATAATGAAGGTGTTGTTGCTCTCCCATAGATTTTAATGGTCATCGGTGATAATCTATTATCGACTATCGGAAATCGTCTTGATAATTGCCGATATCGACTATCGACCTGATAACGATAGTCAACGTAATCGCTCATCACTAGTTGCATTCTCAGGATTCTTGCATGTCAGCTGACCTGGCCGCACACCTAGAGCTTGTTAGCATACTTCTTGACTCCATAAAGCTCAGATGAATCTGGCAGTCTGATGCAGAGTATACTGCAAAGCTCCTGTTTTGTGCTGATGTATACAATTATTGTTTCTTGAAATGTTTCATCTAGTTTTATTGTGTTATGTTCAAGTATATTGTTGTTTCTTGTCTAAACTCCATTTGCTCTTGAGTTTGTAGTTCTTGAGAATATTAGTTTGGTGTTTGTGTAGTTGCTACTGTGTGTTTATGGGTTCTAGAGCAGCTTGCTGTATTAGGGTCAGATGTAGCTTAGGGACATTTTTAGGGGATAGGTTTAGAGTCCATTTTAGGGATACAGGTTCTGGTGTCAAGGAAGTTATAAAGTGAGATTAAGGGAAAGACTTAGGGACAGTTACTAAGGGTCAGTTATCACTATTACTGCTTAGTTTCCTAATTGAACACACATGTGGAATCTTCACCAGCTGTGCCCCTGGTACCATTCTCCTGCTGTATGTTTGCTGAATCACTTAGTGAGTCTTTCTTCTTTGATTAATATGTAATGTTACTTACTGTGACTGCTGGTGTACTTCCCTTTTTGGCTTATTTGTGGGTTAGAGTCCACCGGCATCCATAGGTGGTGGATGAGCACCTGCATGGTTACAGGTGATGGACAAGAACCGGCATGGTTACAGGTGGTGGACGAGCACTGGCATGGTTACAGGTGGTGGACGAGCACTGGCATGGTTACAGGTGGTGGACGGGCACCGGCACGGTTACAGGTGGTGGACGAGCACCGGCATGGTAACAGGTGGTGAACGAGCAACGGCATGATAACAGGTGGTGGATGAGCACCGGCATGGTAACAGCGGGTGGCTGAACACCAGCATTGTTACATGTGGTAGACGAGCACCAGCATTGCTACAGGTGGTGGACAAGCACTGGCATGGTAGCAGGTGGTAGACGAGCACCTCATTGTTACAGGTGGTGGACGAGCACTGGCACTGGCATGGTTACAGGTGGTGGACGAGCACTGGCATGGTAACAGGTGGTAGACGAGCACCGAGCATCTTCCCATCATTTTCTCCTTCTACATTGTCCCATTTTGTACTTGTATCTTGAGACAATCTTGAAAGTACGCCATTACTCACCATCGCGGTGCTCACAGGAAAGCTCAGGTTAGACTGCACAACATTATCTGTTACATTCCCCAGAATATACACGATTAGTTCCTTCTCATCTACATGTAATCCAGAAGGGCTGACTGCGGAGACATATTTCTGCAAATCTGGAATGATGTCCAGTCCCACTTCTGTAGACAAATTCTGTAGGAGCAAGACACCAAAGCGATTAGACCACTATGCGAAGAAATGATCTACATGGAGATGATAGCATAACCACAGACATGGATTTAAAGGGGTATTCTGACCACAATGATTTGCTTTAAACATGGAGTCAAAGGGAAATAAAGACTATTATCAAATACACAGAAAGGAAGCAGCAGAGTTAGAGCAGTTCTTATCTCCTACTTGTGTACACAAGCTTCTCTTGGTTACTGAACACCGCCCTTTGTTCTAGCAATGGCTAGGATGGTGACCTCCCTCCCTGCTGTGTCTTATTAGCTGTACAGGAGCTTGTTTATGTTTCTTACTGACAAACTTTAACCCTTTATAGCTCTGTAACCTTCTGCCCTGTTGTGAAAACCTCCTACATCACTAATGTCCCTCAAACAGGCTCAACAGGCAGAGCCGATGCCACCCACTATTGTTGACCCATCCACAGCCTGAACAGGAAGCGGGAGCCTGAAGCTGTAGACCAACCCACAGCCTGAACTGGAAGTGGGAGCCTGAAGCTGTAGACCTGCCCACAGCCTGAGCAGGAAGTGGGAGCCTGAAGCTGTAGACCCGCCCAAAGCTAAAACTGGGAAGTGGGAGTACTGAAAGCTGTAGAACCGCCCACAGCCTGAACTTGGAAGGGGGAGCCTAAAGCTGTAGAATCACCCACACCCTAAAACGGGAAGTGGGAGCCTGAAGCGTACAACCGCCCACAGCCTGAACAGGAAGTAGGAGCCTGAAGCTGTAGAACTGCCCACAGCCTGAGCAGGAAGTGGGAGTCTGAAGCTGAGGACCCGCCCACAGCCTGAACTGGAAGTGGAAGTCTGAAGCTGTAGAACCGCCCACAGGCTGAACTGGAAGTGGGAGACTGAAGCTGTAAAAAAAAACCACAGCCTGAACGGGAAAGTGGGAACCTGAAGCTGTAGAACCCGCCCACAGCCTGACCAGGAAGTGGGAGCCTGAAGCTGTAGAAAAACCACACCCCTGAACTGGAAGTGGGAGCCTGAAGCTGTAGAATGACCCAAAAGCCTGAACAGGAAGTGGGAGCCTGAAGCTGTACAACCGCCCACAGCCTGAACAGGAAGTAGGAGCCTGAAGCTGTAGAACATCCCACAGCCTGAGCAGGAAGTGGGAGCCTGAAGCTGTAGACCCGCCCACAGCCTGAACTGGAAGTGGGAGTCTGAAGCTGTAGAACCGCCCACAGCCTGAACTGGAAGTGGGAGCCTGAAGCTGTAGACCAACCCACAGCCTGAACTGGAAGTGGGAACCTGAAGCTGTAGAACCGCCCACAGCCTGAACTGGAAGTGGGAGCCTGAAGCTATAGAAACGCCCACAGCCTGAACTGAAAGTGGGAGCCTGAAGCCGTAGAACTGCCCACAGCCTGAACTGGAAGTGGGAGCCTGAAGCTGTAGACCCGCCCACAGCCTGACCAGGAAGTGGGAGCCTGAAGCTGTAGTACCGCCCACAGCCTAAACTGGAAGTGGGAGCCTGAAGCTGAAAGAACCCCCCCAAAGCCTGAAACTGGAAGTGTGAGCTTGAAGCTGTAGAACCCCTCACAGTCTGAACAGGAAGTGAGAGCCTGAAGCTGTAGAACCGCCCACATTCTGAACAGGAAGTGGGAGCCTGAAGCTGTAGAACAGGCCACAGCCTAAACGGGAAGTGGGAGCCTGAAGCTGTAGAACCGCCCACAGCCTGAACTGGAAGTGTGAGCTTGAAGCTGTAGAACCCCTCACAGTCTGAACAGGAAGTGAGAGCCTGAAGCTGTAGAACCGCCCACAGTCTGAACAGGAAGTGGGAGCCTGAAGGTGTAGAACTGTCCGCAGCCTGAACAGGAAGTGTGAGTCTGAATCTGTAGAGCTGCCCAAAGTGGTAGCTTGAAGCTGGCACCAATTACGTTTCTACTATTAGGCCCCCTGTTCGTACCAATTTTTCTTGCATAATAAATTCAATACAATAAATACTTACCATGGATGCATCCCGTAACCAGTCCGTCAGCTGACTCCAGTTACTGGCAATGGAGGATTCCATAGTGGACTCCATAGAACCTACATATAAGGGTACAATGTCATGAGTGATATCTGCCATCAAAGCCTTCAGAACAGACATAGAGAGAGGCAGCTTCCCCAACAGGAATGTAATGTAATTATTGGGGCACATTTGTACAAAGGCCCATTTGGCAGCATAATTCCTGTAAGTCACTTTGTATTTTGGATTTGGATGTGATTACAGTAGAGTCCATCAGATGGTATCCATGGATGATGATGAACTATTACCGATCATGTCCATTGTACTTACCCGATGTGGGGAGGGTCTCCACCGCTGCTCGCGTGCTGTCTTTACATTAGAAAGAGAAGACAAAATAGGTTATTATATGTAACTAGTAAATTCTTTGCTAGGTTCATCAGATCCAGGAGCCTGGTGTGACGGAGTCCTGAGTAAGCCACCTTAAAGGGGTTTTTCCACCACACATTGATGGCATATAGGATTTGTCATCAATGTCTGAGAGGTGCGGGTCCCAAGCCCGAAAATGTCTCCATTATGAATGGAGAGCTGGTGGGAATGTTCACCCATGGGAGTTCCGAGGACACAGGACAATTCCGTGATGTATATGTTCTTCACTTACTTGTTGGCTGAGCTGAATTTACTGTCACTGATGTTTTATCTAGATAACCAAACAGGAAAGACTTGGATGTGACTAAAGCCCTCCATATTACAGTCACAGAAGCAGCCAGTGTTACTGATAAAACCCATTATACTTACCCGATGTGGGGAGGGTCTCCACCGCTGCTCGAGTGCTGCCTTTCATTAGAAAGAGAAGACAGAATAGGTCAATATTAGTGTTGAGCGAACAGTAAAAAGTTCTAGTTCAATTAGAGCCTCGAAGTTTTGTGAGTTTGGTTTGAAGTTCGGTTCGAACTTTGAACCCCATTAAAGTCAATGGGAGAAAATGTTCTGGTTAATTTTTTATACCTATACAGGTGAGGAGAAGTCGTAATTACCATCCATAACAGTAACCTGGACACGTGGAACAACTTAGTGAAGACAATTTGGCTCTAAGTCTATGTCCACACTGCATAAGAAAACGATCGTATCTTCGGCGCTTTTCGTTTTGTAAAAGCGCCGCAGATAAGATAGTTAGTGCCGCCCCATACCCGGGGCAATAGGAAAGACGAGCTGAAAGCCCTACACAGCTCGTCTTTTCTCTGCCCGTCTTTCACCCAGCGGCGTATTATAAAACATTTTTGTATAATACGCCGGCGCTTCTCGTTTTCTTGCCTTTCCTTCCCATACAATACAATTGTAGGGGGGACATCAGGAAAAATGAGAAGCGACCGCGGCTTTTGCCCACAAGGGGTGACAAAACCACGTCCTGCATCGGAGAAAAAATGGCCGCTTTTGGGCTGTTTTTTGTCTGATGCAGTGTAGACATAGCCTTAGAGTGACAGAAAAAAAATTGAGAGGCTAAAATACTTCATTCCTTTTCAATGGCTTGAAAAAGTGAGGACAGCTTGCCAGCAGGGGCGTAGCATAGAGGAGAAGCAGTAGCAGCTGCTAGGGGGCCCCTGCATCCTGAGGGAGCCCCAAAGCCCCTTTGACACATAGGAGATTTGGAGATGGTGTGTTATATAATTACTGAACCCCCAAAACTGCAGAAACTGAACTTTTGGGCACTGAGTATGATTTAGCAAATCCAAGTACTCTGTATAATATGTATCCATGTATATGAGAGTTAGGCGTTATGTGAGCCTGCAAATGTCACCAAATAACAGCTTCTGGGTGTGGGAAAGATGCAGCCAGCAATACCAAACTCCCTAACTAGTGCTGTCTATGGAGAGGAACATGTTATCTAACTAAGAGCAGTCTGTACATTACAGAGTGAGCTGAAAATGGTGTTCACAAGGCAATACAGTGAAATATATATAACATGTGATGTGATGTCATGTGATTTTAGCAGTCAATGAGAGCCTTACACCTCAGCGATGACGTTTTTGACACTTCTCTGTGCTCTGCACTGATTGGATGGCCACCAAAAGTGCAGAAATGTGATTGGGTGGCCACTAAAAGTGCAGAAAGGTGCTGAAAACTAAACCGAAAATGGCATGCCGAACTAGAACTAGAACTTTACTCAAATGAACAGTAAAATGTTCGGTTCGAGTTCTAAAAATTCGAGAATTTCTACTAGAACTTAACTTTTCTAGAACAGTTCGATCAACACTAGTTATTATATGTAAAAAAACAAACTAGTAGATTCTTTAGTAGGTTCCTCAGGTCCAGGATCCAGGAGCCCTGTGTCCCGGTGTCCTAAGTAAGCCATCTTAACCCCTTAAGCCGAACGCCTGAAAAGTAGTTAATGACAAGGACATTTTTTTTAGTTTTGGCCTCCTTGTGTTTCAACAGTTGTAACTTTTTTATTTTTTCAATGACGCAGTTGTATGAGGCCTTATTTTATTTGGGACAAGTTGTACTTTTTGGGGGAATAGTTTAAGTTCATTTATAAATTATTGCAGATTTTTTTTAACATTTGTTTTTTTTACAAATTTTAATTTTTTTTCACAGCATTCCCATTTCTCACTACATAACTTGTTAGATTAATTCTACAGGTTATTACGGGGCTGTGTGGATACCAAATATGTGTAGGTTTTTTTTTTTTTGTGTGTGTGTAATGTATACAGAATAATTTTTTATTAAATCTTTATTTTTATTTTATTTTTTTCTACACTTTTTTTTTAAATCCCATGAAGGGATAACTGTTTAACTTTTTTTTTTTTTTTTACACTTAGTAAACACAGGCAGCAATCAGGGCAGCACACAGTCTGCTCTGATCGCTGGCTTATTACACAGATAGCCCTGGGGCTATTCTAGGTCTCCAGGGCTGATTGTGCAGCCGTTCCCCGGGCTCTGTCGGGTCACTGGGTGTCCCAATCACCCGACAGAGCAGGGGAAAGCCCTTTGATTATGCTGTGGTCATGAACCGCGGCAATCAAAGGGATATGTGGCGGGGAGTGGAGGTTTCCGCTTGCAGAGGCTGAGCTGGGAACAGGGCTGTAAAGTACAGCTCTGTCCTCAGCGCTACTACGGTGCTGGGAGCCGCAAACTCTGATGCCCGCAGCGACGCCACAAGACATCGGTGCAGACGAACGACCTGGAATGCGTCAAAAGACGGTGGGCGGTTGTGAACGGGTTAAAGGGGTTTTCCCACCACACATTGATGGCATATAGGATTTGTCATCAATGCCCGGCAGGTTCGGGTCCCACCTATCTTGAGAACAAGCCCGGAAACCTCTCTGTTGTGAATGGAGAGGGGGTCGGAATGTTCACCCATGGGAGTTCCAAGGACAATTCCATGATGTATATGTTCTTCACTTACTTGTTGGCTGAGCTGAATTTACGGTCACTGATGTTTTACCTAGATAACCAAACAGAGGAAAGACTTGGATGTGACTAGACCCCTCCATATTGCAGTCACAGAAGCAGCAGTGTGTATTAGTGTTACTGATAAAACCCATTATACTTACCCGATGTGGGGAGGTTCTCCACCGCTGCTTGCGTGCTGCCTTTCATTAGAAAGAGAAGACAAAGTAGCTTGTTATATGTAAAAAGTAAACTAGTAGACTCTTTACCAGGTTCCTCAAAATTACTCAATGACCAGCACATTATTTTTTAGTTTTTGTCTCCTTGCTTTTGAGCAGTCATAACTTTTTTATTTTTTCAATGACGCAGATGTCTGAGGCCTCATTTTATTCAGGACAAGTTTTACTTCTTGGGGGAATAGTTTAAGTTCATTTATAAATTACTGTAGAATTTTTATTTTATTTTTTTAAAATTTTTTTTACATTTTGTTTTTACATTTTTTTTTCAGCATTCACATTTCTCACTTCATAACTTGTTAGATTAATTCTACAGGTTATTATGGCCGTGTGGATACCTCATATGTGTAGTTTTTTTATGTTGTGTAATCTATGCACAATTATTTTTCATTAATTTTTTATTTTTATTTATTTATTTATTTTTTTTCTGCACTTTTTAATGTTTTTTTTTACTTGTTTTTTAAATCCCATGAAGGAATAATTGTTTTACTTTTTTTTTACTACACTTAGTAATGTATTAGCATATTCATATAGTTTCATAGTTTGTAAGGCCGAAAAAAGACAGACGTTCATCCAATTCAGCCTGTTGTGCTAAGGTGTTGATCCAGAGGAAGGCAAAAAACCCCAATGAGGTAGAAGCCAATTGTCCTCATTATAGGGAAAAATTCCTTCCCGACTCCAACCTGGCAATCGGAAAAATCCCTGGATCAATGACCCTTCTCCAGAATCCTGGTCACTATAACTTGTTATATTATTACGCTCCAGAAATGCATCTAAACCCTTTTTGAACTCTGTTAGTGAATTCACCATGACAAGTTCTTCTGGCAGAGAATTCCATAGTCTCACTGCTCTTACAGTAAAGAATCCCTTTCTATGTTTATGTAGAAACTTTCGTTCCTCAAGACGTAGAGGATGCCCCCGTGTTCTAGATACAGCCCTGGGTATGAATAAATCTTGAGTGAAATCTCTATATTGACCTTTGATGTATCTAAACATATTTATTATGTCCCCCCGAAGCCATCTTTTCTCTAAACTAAATAACCCCAATCTTACTAATCTTTCCGGGTATTGTAGTCCACCCAGTCCTTTTATTATTTTTGTTGCCCGCCTTTGTACCTGTTCAAGCTCTACAATGTCTTTCCTTTGAACTGGTGCCCAAAACTGTACACAATATTCCATGTGTGGTCTGACCAGTGACTTGTATAATGGGAGAATAATGCTCTCATCATGTGCCCCCTATGCCCCTTTTAATGCACCCCATGATCCTATTTGCCTTGGCAGCTGCTGTCTGACACTGGCTGCTACAAGTAAGTTTACTGTCCACCAGGGTTCCCAAGTCCTTCTCCAATCACTTTTTCCCAGCGTTTTTCCATTTAACATGTAGTCATGTAATAGATTTTTCCTCCCCATGTGCATAACCTTGCATTTTTCTGTGTAAAAACCTCATCTGCCATTTCCCCGCCCAGGCCTCCAACTTATCCAGATCCCTTTGTAATAAACATTATCCTCTTTTTTGTTTGATTACTTACAGAGCTTAGTATCGTCTGCAAAGATCGATATTAACTGTGCAAAACCATGTGTTAAGACATTAATGAAAATTTAAAGGAAAGGGTAGGGCCCAATACTGGGGCCCCGTGGTCCCCACTATAACAGGGATCCAGTCTGAGTATGTACCGTTAATTACTACCCTTTGTTTTCTATCAGTGAGCCAGTTGCTTACCCACTTGCACACATTTTCCCCCAGTCCAAGCATTCTCATTTTATTTATCAACCTTTTATGTGGCACCTTATCAAATGCTTTAGAAAAAAACTAGATATATGACATCCAGTGCCTCACCCCCCATCCAGTCTAGTTACTGACTTCCTCATAGAACTGATGGAAAATTAGTCTGACAGGACCGATCCTTCAAAACCCATGCTGGAACGGCCCTTATACATTTATTTTCAGTGAGATACTCCAGGGTAGCATCCCCTGAGAAAACCTTCAAACATTTTAACTACAACAGAGGTTAAGCTTACTGCCTATACTTTCCTGGATCACTTTTTGACCCCTTCTTGAATATTGGCACCACATTGCCCATGCGCCAATCCTTTGGAACATACCCCATTATTAAAACAGTCCATAAATATTAAGAATAGGGGGCCCATCTATAACATCACTTAACTCCCTTGGACCTGGGGTTTTGTCTATTTTAATCTTCTTAAAGACAGGGGGTTGCACTTTTTCCGGGGTTAGCCAAGAAATTTTTAAAACTTTTTTTTATATATGCAAAATCCCTTTATAATCTTGTCATTTGATCACAAGATCGTGGTTTCTTAAACAGACACCCCCTGGGGCTATTTCTGGGTCCCCGGGGCCCTGACTGTTAAAAAACCTTTCTCCGGGCTATGTCGGGCCCCTGGGGGATGCCCAATCACCCGACAGAGCGGGGGGAAAGCCCTTTGAACCCCGCTGCGGCCCATGAACCGCGGCAATCAAAGGTTTACGTGGCGGGGAGCTGAGGTTTCCACCAAAGGTTTCCGCTTGCATAGGCTGAGCTGGGAACAGGGCTGTAAAGTACAGCTCTGTCCTCAGGGGCTATTTTACGGTCGGGGAGCCGAAAACTTTGTGCCCGCAGCGACCCCAAGACATGGGGTGCGGGGGAGGGAACGACCGGGAAAATGCTTTCAAAAGAGGTGGGCGGTTTTGGAAGGGGTTTAAAAGGGGGTTTTTCCCCCCCACACATTGATGGCATATAGGTTTTTTCTTCAATGCCCGGCGGGTTTGGGTCCCACCTATCTTGAGAACAACCCCGGGAAACCTCTCTGTTGGAATGGAGGGGGGTGGGAAAATTTTCCCCCAGGGGTGGGTTCCCAAAGGAAAATTTCCCGTGTTGTTTTTTGTTCTTCCTTACTTTTTTTGGTGATGTTTATTTACGGTCACTGATGTTTTACCTAATAACCAAACAGAAAAGACTTGGATGGGGACTGGGACCCCTCCATTTTTCCCAGTCACAGAAGAAAAGCGGGGTGTTTTATTAGTTTTACTGTTTTAAAACCCATTATACTTCCCCCGGGTGGGGGGGGGCCCCTCCCCCCGCTGCTCGAGTGCTGTTTTTCATTAGAAAGAGAATATAGAAAAATTTTTTAAAGTGCCCAAAACCCAAAAAAGGGTAAAAACCTTTTTCATCTTTGGTAAATTAGCCCCTAGTATCCAGGGGGATGGGGGCCCCTCGAACCAACCAAAATAAACGCCCCATGGTGGAGACAGTCCCTTTTTTAGAGGGCGGGCCCCCCAACCCCCCCCCTAATTTGGGGGTCCCCACTATTTTAAAGGGTTGGGGGGAAACGCACCCCCAAAGCTTATTCTAAATTCGGGGCCCACCTGCAAACTAATTTTGGGGGCCAATCGGAATCAAACCCTGCACACTGTTTTTAAAATTTTGGCCGGTTGCAAAGCCCCTAATTATGCAGAGGGGCCCAGGGGGAAAGGGGGCTGGTTTGTCAGAAAAGTAGCCGGGCTTCCAGGGAGAAGGCAGGGCCCATTTTAATTATTTTTCCATCCCTTTTCCAATAAATTGTTTTGATAAAATAAGGGACAAAAATTACAAATCAGCAGGGAGAATAACCGGGCTTCTTTGCCTTCTCGGGTTGACTTGACCCTCCTGGGGCCCTGAATTTTTCAGGAGCTGCTGGGTCTTATCAGGTCCAGATCAGCTTTGCAGTGATTTCCCTTTTTAACGGAAAAAAAAACTATCAGCTACAGGGGGAAAACAGAAAAAAAAAAAAGTAAAAAAAAGTCCCTCCAAATTTTTTTTTCTGACCCTTTTTGGGGGGCCCACAAATTTAAAAAAAACCCAAAAAGAAAAAAAAAAAAAAATTAAAAAAACCTAGTAGCAACTTTTAGCTCCGCCTCTAAAACTTTGACGGCCCCATATATTAAAGTCGGGGGGGAATGGGAAAAATTTATTAACCTTATTTTAGTGCAAATTTTGTTGTTAAAAAATAAATTATGTAATAAAAAAATGTGAATTTTTGTTTACCATTTTCCCTGATATCATAACATTTTATGTATTATATAAAAATAAAGCCTTACATATCATACTCTCCCTGCCCTAAGTATGATTAGCTTACAAAAGGCCTAGGGGTAGATACAAGTATTAGCTAACAGTATGGTAGCTGCTCCTCTTCCCTGCTACAGTAGAAGACATGGAAGTCAATGACTGCATCTGACATGTGGATGAGGGGCACGTACCATGTTCTGTAAGTTTTCCTCTATTTTGGGGAGGGGGCCCAAAACCCAAAAAAAAAAATTTTCAGGAAAAAGGGGCCCAAAAATAATAAATTTTTTGACCTCCTTTTTTTGGGGGGCACCTTTCCCAAAAATTTTCGGGGGGTCCTTTTTTTGGGAAAAAATCTTCCATTAATGGTGGGAAAAAAATTTTGGGCCCGCTTCCGCTTTATTTGGGGTTTAATTAGAATTTTGGGTGAAGGGTTTAGGAGTTTCCCAACCGGGTTTTAAAATGGGGTGCCCGTTCTTAAAGGGGGCCAGGGAAAATCATTGGAAAATTAAATTTTTGAAAATAAAATGTAAATAATTGAAAATTAAAATTTCTAATATTTGGGATGAAAAACCCCTTTGTTGGGCAATGAGGCCTGAAGCCTTGACCTCAGGGGCCCATCACCAGCCTGGGTTTCCTTCTTTTTAATCCCTCTGCAGGCCTTTAAACCTTCAGCGGGTTTAAAGTTACTGTTTGGGGCTTTTCTGTCTGAATTTTCAGTTTTGGAAACAAGTAAAAAGGCTCCCCCAAAAATTTGGGTTGAAGATCACGGAGGGTGATTTTGGCCCCCAAATTCCAAAAATTTTCCCCACTTTTTTGCTGTTTTAAAACTCCTTGGTTGCTTTGGCTTTTTTTTTTTGGGTCTTTTTTCCATCCGGTTATTTATCATTTGGGGGTTTTCCCCAATTTTTGGCTGGTTTTAAACCCCCAAACAGTTTGCCTCTAATACTCCCAGGATGAAGGGTTTCAATACCCCCAAATTTCTACCAAAGAGAAAAAGACGCTTTAAAAGAAAATCCAAGGGTTCACTGCACAGGGGGCCGGGCCATTTAATAAGCTTCAAAAATTTAAAAAAGGGGGCCGAAAAATTGGATTTCCCAAAGGGAGGAGGGAACCCAAGATGGGCCCTCTTTTTAAGTTTAAACTCTGTAAATCCTAACTGGAAACTGTGCCCCCCTTCTCCTAATTTGCATCAATTTCCCCATTTTTTTTTTGTGCTGCTACACACTTGTTATAAAGAAAACCTAGAGTTTTTCGGGGAAAAAAAAAGTGTTTTGTTTTTTTTTGGAGAAATTAATGCCCCTTTTTTCTCTTTTAAAATTGTTATTTGAAAGGGACTTGCAAGAAATGAGGAGCATTGGCAGGGCTTGCAATCTTGCATTTATGGTACTGTATCAAACTAATACCTCAATTTTATTTTTTCCCATATGTTTTTTTCTTTGCCCCAAAAGAAGGGGGAGCAAGGGGGTCTGATTTTGTTTGGACACCTGAGGGGTGCGGGGCACACACCCAATCGCATAGTATTTCGTAAAAGGCTGCAACCAGCTGGGCACCCCATTATCTGCATAAGGGCCCCTTGAATCTCCTTATCAATAGGCTTTTAAAATCCCCAGCAACCACCCCCCAATATTTTGAAGGTTTGAGGGTTGTCTTACAGGTATTGTGATTTGACACGGGGACAGAAGCACCAAATGAATTCTGAGCTTTTTCAGAGACACACGTGTGCCAAACCAGCCAAATGCAGCCAAACTGAAAATAATAAGAGGACAATGCCCAAACATAAAACCAATTAGCCCAGGATTTTTATTAAAGCAAAAAAGTGGAATATTCTGGAATGACCAAGTCAGTTCCTGATCTAAACCCCAGTTTTTCACTGTTACAGAATAAAACTTAGACGAAAGGCCAAAATAGCAACTGAAAACCACTGCAGGTAAGACGGCCGAGCATCAACAAGGAGGAAACCAGTGCCTGGTGATATCCATGAGGTCAAGACTTCAGACCATCATTGCCAACAAAGGGTTTTCATCCAAGTATCAGAAATTAACATTTAATTACAATTATTTCATTGTCCGTGACTTTTGGGGCCCTTTAAAAACAAGGGGGTCCAAATTTCCAAGCTGAAAAACCCCCCAAACCCCCTTTACCCAATTTTAATGTGGAAACCCCAAAAGAAAGCGGAAAATTGGACTTTATGACCATTTTCCCTTATAAAATAGAACTTCAATAATTCAGTAAAAAGGTACAAAAAATTAATTTATATTATATTGTCACAGAATAGCAGTATGGAGATTTTAAATTTTCCTTAAAAAGTAAAATTAAATCACATTTGATGAAATTATCTTATGGAGGGATTATTCAGTCACTGTATGGAGGGATTATTCAGTCATTGTGTTGGAGGTATTATTCGTAAAATTTATGGTAGTTTATTCAGTCACTGTTGGGGGGGATTATTCAGTTCTGAGGAGGGATTTTTCAGTCAGTGTAAGGTGGGATTTTCTCACGGGATGGGGATTTTCATTCATAAAGGAGGTAATTTAGGTCCTTTAATATTTGGACAAAGACAACAAATTTTTTTTAACTTGGGTTTTTTGTATATTACCAAACAAATTTTAACAAAACAATTCGATGCGTTGAAGTTTTGACTTTTAAATTTAAAATTTACTGGGTTTTAACAAAAAGATTTTCATAAAAAAAATTTAGGATTAAACATTTTTTAAACACCCACCCTTTTAACGGGGGTCAAAAAATAAAATCGGCAAATTAAAAAAGAAAAAAAGTTAATTTTAAAAAACGGATGGAAACCCTTTGTTCAAGACGCCTGAAATCTTAAAACTCACGGACACACAAACGCCATGGTTCCTTCTTTTATAAAAGCGTCCAGGCCTTTATTGCAGCAATTTTCACCCGTTTTTTTGGGGCCTTTATGTCTGAAGTTTAGTCTTTAACAAGTGAAATGCATGCTTAATTGGGTTGAGATCAGGTGACTGACTTGGCCATTCAGGAATATCCCACTTCTTTGCTTTAATAAACTCATTGGTTGCTTTGGCTTTATGTTTAAGGTATTATGAAATGCCAACCAATCAGTTTGGCTGCATTTGGCTGAATTAGAGCACACAGTATGTATCTGAATACCTCAGAATTAATCCGGCTACTGCTGTCCGGTGCTACATCATCAATAAACACTAGTGACCCAGTGCCACTGGCAACCATGCATGCCCAAGCCATCACACTTCCTCAGCCATGTTTTACAGATGATGTGGTATGCTTTGGATCATGAGCTGTACCTCGCCTTTTCCATACTTTTTTCTTTCCATCATTCTGGTAGAGGTTGATCTTGGTTTCATCAATCCAAAGAATGTTCTTCCAGAACTGTGCTGGCTTCTTTAGATGTTTTTAAACAAAGTCCAATCTAGCCTTTTTATTCTTGAGACTTATGAGTGGCTTGCACCATGCAGTGATCTCTCTGTATTTACTTTTATGCAGTCTTCTCTTTTTTGGTAGTTTTGGATATTGATATGCCTACATCCTGGAGAGTGTTGTTCACTTGTTTGGCTGCTGTGACCATGAAAATTATTCTGTGATCATCAACTTATATTGTCTTCCGTGGGCGTCCAGTCTTTTGCAAATTAATTGATTCCCCCGGTGCTTTTCTTTCCCTTCCTCAGGATGTACCAAACTGTAGATTTTGCACTCCTAGTATTGTAGCAATTTCTCAGAAGGGTTTTTTCTGTTTTCACAGTTTAAGGATGGCTTGTTTCACCAGCACAGAGAGCTCTTCTGACTACATGATGTCTTCACAACAAAATCTTCCAAATGCATGCACCACACCTCAGCTCTTTTATCTGCTTAATTTAGAATGACATAACAAAGAAATTGCTCCCACCTGCCCATGAAACAGCCTTTGAGTAAATTGTCCCGTTGCTTATGGTCCCTTTAAAAACAGGTTGGCACATGTTAAGGAGCTGAAACTCCTAAACCCTTCATCCAATTTTAATGTGGATACGCTCAAATGAAAGCTGAAAGTCTGGACTTTGTGTCCATGTCCATTATATAACTATAACTTGAATAGGTTTCCGTAAACTGGTGAAAAGAAAAAAAATGTGTCAGTGTCCAAATATATATGGACCTAACTGTATTATTCAGTCAGTGTATGGTAGTATTATTTAGTCAGTATATGGAGGTAGTAATCAGTCACTGTATGGAGGTAGTAATCAGTCACTGTATGGTGGTATTATTGTCAGTGTATGGGGGTATTATTTAGTCACTGTATGGTGGTATTTTTCAGTCACTGTTTGGAGGTATTTTTCAGTCAGTGTATGGTGGTATTATTCAGTCACTGTATGGGGGTATAATTCAGTCAGTGTATGGTGGTATTATTCAGTCACTGTGTAGTGGTATTATTTAGTCAGTATATGGAGATATTATTCAGTCAGGGGTTATGGGGGTATTATTCAGTCACTGTATGGAGGTAATAATTAGTCACTGTATGGCGGTAGTAATCAGTCACTGTATAGAGGGATTATTCAGTCACTGTATGGAGGGATTATTCAGTCATTGTGTGGAGGGATTATTCAGTCAGTGTATGGTAGTATTATTCAGTCACTGTATGGGGTATTATTCAGTCAGGTAGGAGATTATCCCAACAGTGTATGGTGATATTTATTCAGTCCCGTGGATGGGAGTAAATATTCAGAAAAGTTGTAATGGGTGGTATTATTCAAATCCCGTGATGGTGGCGTCATTTAGTCATAATGGTGGATCATCATTCCTGTGTTGGGTATTTTTCAGTCAGTTTTATGGGGCATTATTTAGTCAGTTAAAAAATGGTATATTTAGTCAGTTTGGGGTATTTTCATCTTAATATGGTATTTTTCAGTCACTTGTAGTGGTATTATTTTGCAGATATGGAGGATTATTTTAGGGCAGTGTATGGTGGTATTATTCAGTCACTGTGTGGTGATGTCATTCAGTCATTTAAAAGGGTATTAACAGTCAGTTTTTTTTTAAGGTGTTTTTAACTCAGTTAAAGGGGGGTATTATTAGTCAGTTAATGGTGGTATATACATCAGTAAGGGGGACATTCAGTCAGGTATGAAGGGGGGTTTATTCAGTCACTGTATTGGTGGTATTATTTTTATGTATGGTGGATTGTTCTTCAGCCGATACTTTTTAACATTTTAAACGAGATCATCCTTCCAAAGTATTTAAATCTTAATGAGTCATGATATTCTGGTAATATTTAGTGAGGTTTTGCACGAGTCATTTTTGAAGTCCACCCTGAATCTGCCCATAAATACCCATGAAACGTCAATGATCACACCTTAAGGATTTTTTTGACCTTCTGAGTTCCCAAAATTTTTTTTTAAGGACATCTCTGTGTAAAGAGGATAGTGTGAAGGTGTGAAGATGAGCAGTCACTTACTTATTGGCTGAGCTGAATTCGCTGCCATTGACGTTGCATCTAGAAGAAAACAGAGGAGAGAGTTGGCTGTGACTAGAGTCCTTCATATAACAGCTGCAGATGAAGCAGTGTGACTGATAGTGTCCACGGTGTCCGGGACCGACCAGTGCAACTGTCCTCAGGAGGTAGATGCAACTAAGTGTTAGCCAATGGGTTGGATTACTAAAAAAATAATTTCATGTGGATTGAACCCCTGGGGGAATATCAACATCATATGCAGACAATATATGATCATGGTAATTTGGTTGTATTCAGTCACTATTTGGTAGTATCAATTATTATTATTCTATCAATAAGTGATGACACTATTCAGTCACAATATGTTGTATTATTTATTCACAGTATGATGGGATTATTCAGTCATGATATAGTTCTATTGGCCAGTGGTATTAATCAGTCCTCGTTTGATGGTATTTTAAAGAGTTTTTAGCTGGGAGTATTTTTCATTCTTAGTTTTTTTGGGGTTAATCAGTCTTGGTATTGTTTAATTTTAAACATTTAAAAAATTTAGTATTAATCAATTCCTAGTTTATTGGGGTTAATCAGTCTTGGATTGTTGTATTAAACATCCATTTGGTGGGGTTAACATCCTAGTTTGGTGGTATTTAATCAATTAACATGGGAGAATTTAACAGTCCTAGTTTTTGGGGGTTTTAATCAGGTCTTTGGTTTTTTAGTATTAATCAGTCCCCGTTTGGTGGTATTAATCAGTTAGTTTTGGTGGGATTTAATCATCTTAACAGGGGGATATTAATCATCCGTTTTTGGGGGGTTAAAACAGTCTTGGTTTTTTTGTATTAATCAGTCCTAGTTTGGTGGTATTAATCAGTCCTAGTTTGGTGGTATTAATCAGTATTAACATGGTAGAATTAATCAGTCCTAGTTTGGTGGTGTTAATCAGTCTTGGTATTGTAGTATTAATCAGTCCTAGTTTGGTGGTATTAATCAGTCCTAGTTTGGTGGTATTAATCAGTCTTAACATGGTAGTATTAATCAGTCCTAGTTTGGTGGTGTTAATCAGTCTTGGTATTGTAGTATTAATCAGTCCTAGTTTGGTGGTATTAATCACTATTTGCATGGTAGTATTAATCAGTCCTAGTTTGGTGGTTTTAATCAGTCCTAGTTTGGTGGTATTAATCAGTATTTGCATGGTAGTATTAATAAATCCTAGTTTGGTGCTATTAATCACTCTTTGCATGGTAGTATTAATCAGTCCTAGTTTGATGGTATTAATCAGTCCTAGTTTTGTGGTATTAATCAGTATTGGCATGATAGTATTAATCAGTCCTAGTTTTGTGGTATTAATCAGTATTAGCATGATAGTATTAATCAGTCCTAGTTTGGTGGTATTAATCAGTATTTACATGGTAGTATTAATAAATACTAGTTTGGTGGTATAAATCAGTCTTAACTTGGTGGTATTAATCGGTCCTAGTTTTGTGGTTTATTCAGTCTTTGCATTGTAGTATTAATCAGTCCTAGTTTGGTGGTTTTAATCAGTCCTAGTTTTGTGGTATTAATCAGTATTAGCTTGGTTGTATTAATAATTCCTAGTTTGGTGCTATTAATCAGTCCTAGTTTGATGGTATTAATCAGTCCTAGTTTGGTGGATTTAATCAGTCCTAGTTTTGTGGTATTAATCAGTATTAGCATGATAGTATTAATCAGTCCTAGTTTGGTGGTATTAATCATTATTTACATGGTAGTATTAATAAATCCTAGTTTGGTGGTATCAATCAGTCTTCATTTGGTGGTATTAATCAGTCTTAACATGGTAGTATTAATCAGTCCAAGTTTGGTGGTATTAATCAGTATTTGCATGGTAGTATTAATAAATCGTAGTTTGGTGGTATTAATCAGTCTTAACATGGTAGTATTAATCCTAGTTTAGTGGTATTAATCAGTCCTTGTTTGGTGCTATCAATCAGTCCTAGTTTGATAGTATTAAACAGCCCTAGTTTGGTGTTTTTAATCAGTCCTAGTTTTGTGGTATTAATCAGTATTAGCATGATAGTATTTAACAGTCCTAGTTTGGTGGTATTAATCAGTCCTAGTTTGGTGGTTTTAATCAGAATTTGCATGGGGGTATTAATCAGTCCTTGTTTGGTGGTATTAATCAGTCTTAACATGGTAGTATTAATCGGTCCTAGTTCGGTGGTATTAATCAGTCTTTGCATGGTAGTATTAATCAGTCTTAGTTTGGCGGTATTAATCAGTATTTACATGGTAGTATTAATAAATCCTAGTTTGGTGGTATTAATCAGAATTTGCATGGGGGTATTAATCAGTCCTTGTTTGGTGGTATTAATCAGTCCTAGTTTTGTGGTATTAATCAGTATTAGCATGATAGTATTAATCAGTCCTAGTTTTGTGGTATTAATCAGTATTTACATGGTAGTATTAATAAATCCTAGTTTGGTGGTATTAGTCTTCATTTGGTGGTATTAATCAGTCTTAACATAGTAGTATTAATCAGTCCTAGTTTGGTGGTATTAATCAGTATTTGCATGGTAGCATTAATAAATCCTAGTTTGGTGGTATTAATCAGTCCTCATTTGGTGGTTTTAATCAGAATTTGCATGGTGGTATTAATCAATCCTTGTTTGGTGGTATTAATCAGTCTTAACATGGTAGTATTAATCGGTCCTAGTTTGGTGGTATTAATCAGTATTTGCATGGTAGTATTAATAAATACTTGTTTGGTGGTATTAAATCAGTCATAGTTTGATGATATTAATCAGTCTTAGCATGGAAGTATTAATCAGTCATACCTTTGTGGCATTGATTAGTCATGGTATAGTTATAGTACACAGATATTGTTTGCTGGTATTAATCAGTCATAGTTTACTGGTACTAATTAGTGTTAGCATGGTAGTATTAATCAGTGTTAGTATGGTGGTTTTAATCAGCCATAGTTTGGTGGCATTAATCAGTTATTGTTTGGTTGTACTATTCAGTATTAGTATGGATGGAATAACTCACTTAGCAATAACATAGTTTGGTGATATTATACAGTCAGAGTTTTTTGCCATTAATTAGCCATGGGATGGGGGTAGTCTTTGTCTTAGTTTTGTGGATTTAATCAGTGCAGGTTTGTTGGTATTAGCCAGTGTTAGTATGCTGGTATCAATCAGCCATAGTATGGTGGCATTAATCAGCCATTGTTTGGTTGTAGCAATCAGTATTAGAATGTTGGTGTCAGTTTTAGTTTGGTAGTATTAATCAGTCTATGCATGGTAGTATTAATCAGTCCTAGTTTGTTGGTTTTAATCAGTCCTAGTTTTGTAGTATTAATCAGTATTAGCATGATAGTATTAATCAGTCCTAGTTTTGTAGTATTAATCTGTATTAGGCATTGTTTTGGGTTAATTTAATTTTCAGGTCCTAGTTTGGTGGTATCAATCAGTCTTCATTTGGTGGTATTAATCAGTCTTAACATGGTAGTATTAATCAGTCCTAGTTTGGTGGTATTAATCAGTATTTGCATGGTAGTATTAATAAATCGTAGTTTGGTGGTATTAATCAGTCTTAACATGGTAGTATTAATCCTAGTTTAGTGGTATTAATCAGTCCTTGTTTGGTGCTATCAATCAGTCCTAGTTTGATGGTATTAATCAGCCCTAGTTTGGTGTTTTTAATCAGTCCTAGTTTGGTGGTATTAATCAGTATTAGCATGATAGTATTTAACAGTCCTAGTTTGGTGGTATTTATCAGTATTTGCATGGTAGTATTAATAAATCCTAGTTTGGTGGTATTAATCAGTCCTCATTTGGTGGTTTTAATCAGAATTTGCATGGTGGTATTAATCAGTCCTTGTTTGGTGGTATTAATCAGTCTTAACATGGTAGCATTAATCGGTCCTAGTTCGGTGGTATTAATCAGTCTTTGCATGGTAGTATTAATAAATCCTTGTTTGGTGGTATTAAATCAGTCATAGTTTGATGATATTAATCAGTCTTAGCATGGAAGTATTAATCAGTCATACCTTTGTGGTATTGATTAGTCATGGTATAGTTATAGTACACAGATATAGTTTGCTGGTATTAATCAGTCATAGTTTACTGGTACTAATTAGTGTTAGCATGGTAGTATTAATCAGTGTTAGTATGGTGGTTTTAATCAGCCATAGTTTGGTGGCATTAATCAGTTATTGTTTGGTTGTAGCAATCAGTATTAGAATGGTGGTGTCAGTTTTAGTTTGGTAGTATTAATTATTTTTAATATAGTGGTATTAATCAGTCTTAGTACAGTGAATTTAATCAGCAAAAGTATGGTTGTGCTAAACAGTCTGATTGTATTAATCAGTATTAGTGTTTCGAATGCTGGGAACTCTACTGACATTTTGTCCTTTCCTGCTTATTAGATGAGCAGGGTTCCTTGTATTTTGTCTGTCTTGTTGTCTGTGTTTGTTTGGAGTTGTTGCATGACAACTGGTCAGGATATTTGCACGTCAGTGGACCTGACCACGCACCTGAGCTCATTAACATACTTTATACTGCAGTGAAAGTGTTGTGGTATCAACCAGTAAAAGTTTGGTGGTAATAGTCTGTCATATTTTTATGGTATAAATCAGTGTAAATCGGCCTTGGTATAGTGATAATAGTCTGTCATAGTATGCTAGTATTAGTCATCTCAGTATGCTGATAATAGTCAGTCATAGTTTGGTGGTATAAATCAGTCTTGGTACTGTAGTATTAATCATTCTCAGCATGGTGACATAAGTTAGTCATGGTGGGATTAATCAGTTATAGTTTGGTAATATTAATCATTCTCAGTATGGTGACAGTAGTCTATCATAGTTAGGTGGAATAAATCAGTATAAATTAGTCGTGGTAGTGTGATACTAGTATGTCATAGTTTGATGGTATTAATCAGTTGTAGTTTGGTATTAATCATTCTCAGTATGGTGATAGTATTTTGTCAAAGTTTGGTGATATTAATCATTCTCAGTATGGTGATAACAATCATAGTTAGGTGGTATAAATCAGTATAAATCAGTCTTGGTATGGTGATACTAGTCTATCATTGTATGATGGTATTAATCAGCTGTAGTTTGGTGGTATTAATCATTCTCAGTATGGTGATAATAGTCCATCATAATTTGGTAGTATAAATCAGTCTTGGTATGGTGATAATAGCCTGTCATAGTATGATGGAATTAATCAGTTGTAGTTTGGTGGTATTTATCATTCTCAGTATGGTGATAATAGTCTGTCAATATTTGGTAGTATAAATCAGTCTTGGTAGGGCATGTCCCCATGGCACGGGTTTTCGGCCGGTTTTTCAGCCGGTTTGCGGTTTTTCAGGCGGTCTGAAAAACCGGCCGAAAATTAGTACAATTGTGCTCTATGGAAAACCCGTGCAGCAGTCCCCACTGCACGGGTTTTCCGTCGGGCGGTCCGGCGGCAAAACCTCAAGCAAGCACCTTCTTGCGTCCGGTTTTCGGACGGAATCTGTGCTTCTCAATGGCAGGGGGGAGGGGCTGTGGGGACGGGCGCAAAACAGGACAAATATCGTATTGTGATAATAGCCTGTCATAGTATGATGGAATTAATCAATTGTAGTTTGGTGGTATTAATCATTCTCAGTATGGTAATAACAGTCATAGTTTGGTGGTATAAATCAGTCTTGGTATGGTGATACTAATCTGTCATAGTATGATGGTATTAATCAGTTGCAGTTTGGTGGTATTAAACATTCTTAGTATGGTGATAATAGTCATAGTGTAGTGGTATTAATCAGTCTCAGTAGGGTGATAACAGTTAATCATAGTTTGGTGGTATAAATCAGTCTTAGTATGGTGATACTAGTCTGTCATAATATGTTGGTATTAATCAGTTGTAGTTTGGTGGTATTAATCATTCTCAGTATGGTGGTAATAGTCAGTCATAGTTTAGTGATATTAATCATTCTCAGTATGGTAATAACAGTCATAGTTTGGTGGTATAAATCAGTCTTCGTGTGGTGATACTAGTCTGTCATAGTATGATAGTATGACCTCTGTGCTGAAGACCTGGCCACTCACTTCAAAGACAAAATTGACAGCATCTGGCAAAACATCACATCCCAATCCCCAATTAACACCCATCCTGTCCCTCCCCGCACGTCCTCTAATCTGCTCTCGGCCCTTGACCCGACATCAGAAGAAGAAGTGTCCAGGCTTCTCCGGTCTGCTCGCCCCACCACTTGCTCTAGTGACCCCATTCCCCCCACCCTTGTCCAGTCCATTTCCCCGGCTGTCCTCTCTCACCTCACTACAATCTGTAACCTCTCTCTCTCCACTGGGATCTTCCCATCCCCCTTTTTAAACAGCTGTTAAACTCCCTACTTAAAAAGCCCTCCCCGGGCCCCTTCCTGCGCCGCCAACTACCGACCAGTCTCAAACCCTGCCTTCATCTCCAAACCCCCTGGAAGCTTGGTTTACTCTGCCTGATCCGCACTCTCTGTAACCCTTCTAGACCCTCCAATCGGTTTCCGCACCCTACATCCACAGAAATCCCTTTTTTCTAAAGTTTCAAATGACCCCTGACAGAAAAAATCGCAAAAAACTCTTCTGCTTCTTCTGGATCTCTTTTCAGCATTTCATGTTGATCACCACCTCCTCCCCCAAATCTCCGCCCCCACCCGGATCCAGACACCGCCTTTTTTTTGGTTCCTTCCTACCTCTCTGACCGCCTTTCATGTCCTTTTCGGTTTCTCCCCTTCCTCTCCCCCTTGCTGTGGGGGTTCCCGGGGTCCTTTTCTTGGCCCTCTCCTCTTTTCACTCTACACACCCCCTTTGGGAAAAACCCATCATAGATTTGGCTTCCAGTCCACTCTACCTGATGACACTAAATATACACTTCCCCCCGAGACATACTCCTCCCGCTCGAACACCAGTGATTGTTTTCCGCTGCTCTGACATCATGCCTCTCTCTATCCCAACTAAACCTCACAAAATGAACTTCTAGTCATCCCCCATCTACAAAAGACCTCACCCCGCATTTTCTCTCTCAGGGGGTGGTACCACCATAAATCCTAGGAGCAGCCCGATGTTGGGGGGGTTTACTAGACTCTGTCTACTTCACCCCCTAAATCAAATCCCCTTTCCGTCTGTTAAACCCCACCTCAAAACTCTCCAGAATCGTCCATTTCCACTGTGGAAAATACCAAATCCTTACTGCTCTTTTCATTCTGTTTGACTACGTAAAAACCCTACTTTTTGGGCTTCCCCTCTTAAACCTCCCCTCTGCAAAAACTGTCCCCAATGCACAGCCAGGGTTGTCTTTCTTTCCACCGCTATACTGATGCCTCACCCTTTCAGTCTCGCACTGGCTGCCATTCAGTACAGAATAAAAAAAAAACTCCATCACTCTACCATAAGGTCTCCAAAAGGCTGCACCCCTTTTCATCTCCTCCCTTATCTCTGTTACCACCCAAAACCCTTTCTCCGCTTGCTACTGATCAAACTCACCCCCACCATCCGAACCTCCCAGGGGCCCTTTTCCAAATTTTTCACGTATTCACCAGTTCTTGGAACAGTTACCCCCATTGTCAGGCACAACCACAACCCACAGTTTTAAGTGCGCTCTAAAAACCTTCCTTAACAAGCCTATCAAGATCCCTAATTGTCAACCCCCAAATTTTGTCACAGTTTTGTCACTTTTTCCCGCACTTTGGGACCACAGGGACCCTTTTGTATTAGAGTAAGGTTGGATGCAGGGTTTATCCACATTTTAAAGTATACTACCCCATTTTTATTAACTGGCTGGCCATTTTTAAACCAAGCTTGCACCTTTTTTCCCCAAACACCCTAATAGAGTAACCTTGCAGCAGGCCCTCAACCGCGTTTTCTCATTTGTCAGTACTTTTTTAATGTAAAGTTGGTTTGTCTGTGCTTTTTCCCTCATATTTTAAAGTGCTGCGGAATAGTTGGGGCTATAAAAATAAAGATTATTTTTATTATTATTATTATTAAATTTTTAATCAGTTGTTTTTTGGTTATTAAACTTCCAGTACGGTAGTAACTCTAGTTTTTGGGATAATCGTCTTGGTATGTGATAAGTTGTCATAGCATAGTATTAATCAGTTGTAGCTTGGAGGTATTAATCATTGGCAGTATGGTGATAACAGGATAACAGTCAATCCTAGTTTGGTGGTATTAATCAGTCTTAGTATGGTGATAATAGTCTGTCATAGTTTGGTGGTATTAATCATTCTCAGTATGGTGATAACAGTCAATCATAGTTTGGTGGTATAAATCAGTCTTGGTATGGTTGTATTGATCAGTTTTAGTGGTTTTCATTATAATCTGTTACCTGAACCTCCTCTTGGGCTCTGGATATTGATGGACGTTGTATATACCATGTCATTGGGGGTGGATGAGGGCGGCTGGACACTAGTACCAGGCAGGGGTGTCTGGACTGTGGTTAGGCTTGTTTTCATGACTGCTGTTGTGGACTCTAGGAGGACATCCTTGTTGACTGTGCTTGGACTTGCCACGGGTGAGGTGGGGACCACGGTGAGAGCTGCAGATGTGCTAGATACCGGCTCAGTGGCCATGGGAGTTGTGTCCATCAGTAAATTCTGCCCAATGATGTTGGATGGTATGGTGGCAACAGATGTTCTGAAATCTTTAAGGTAACAAAAAGATTAAAAAGAGAATAGACCTTATAGCAGCCATGTACCTAGGCCCAGGGGCATGACACCATGAAGCCCATTATTTGTAAATGGTAACTCATGGTTACTACAAGGCTAAAACACACCAACATGTTACTGAGGTACTGCCAAAGCTGCAGTGAGATGTCTGGGAGTATCCTCCAGCATTTACTGCCAAATAAGACGGTCAGAAGGTGAAACAGAGACTATACTGGGGAAAGGAAAGGAAGAAGAAAAGAAGGAAGGACAAAGAAACCAAGACAGGAAGGAAACCTGTAGAAAGGAAGAAGAAACCAAGACAGGAAGGAAACCTGTAGAAAGGAAGAAGAAACCAAGACATGAAGGAAACAGGAGGGAAGAAAGGAAATAGACATCAAGAAAGATAAGAAGGAAGAAGAATTGAAGAAAGGATACAGGTAGAAGCCAAGAAAAGAAATAAGGAAGAAGAAAGGGAGGAAACAGATAGAAGATAAGGAAGAAAAGCAGGAAGAAGATATAAGAGGAGAAAGGAAACAGATAGAAAGAACAACAGAAAGAAGACTAAAGGAAACACAGAAACCAGGAAAGGAAGGAGAATGGGAAGGGAGTTGAAGGGAAGAAAACGGAGGTCAAGAAAGGAAAGAAGAAAGGAAAGAGAAAGTGAAAAATATAAAATTAAAAATAATAAAGGAATAATGAAGAATAAAGAAACAAATATATAAAAAGGAATATAAAGAAAAGAAAAAATGAAATAAATAAGAAACAGGAGACTTAAAAGGAATACAGAATGAAAGAGTGACAGAAGAAATGAGACAAAAAAGAAAACAGTAAATGGAAGGAAGCAAGGAAGCAGATAATGAGAAACCAAGAAAGAAAAAAAGAAAGAAGAAAATGAGTAAACAGGTAAAAAGAAAGAACAGAGGGAGAAATATGAAAATTAAGAATAAAAAAAGAAAGGAAGAAGAATGAAAAAATGTATAGAATGGAATAAAGAATGATAAAGGAGAGAGTAAAATAATGGAGACAGACAAAGGTAGCAAAAAAAAAATGATGAAAAGGGGGAATGAGGGAAAGGTAGAAAGAAGAAGAAATAAAGGAAAAAGGAAAAAAAGAAGAAAAGTAGAAAGAAGGAAGGAATAAGGAAAAAGTAAGATAAAGGAAAGGGAAGAAGAAAGGAGAACGGATAGGATTGGAAAGGAAAGGAGGAAGAAGGCGAAAGGAAAGAAGACCGTAAACAGAGAAGAAGGAAGGAATTAAGGAGCGAAAGAAGTAAGGAAGGTATTGAGGGAGGGGAGAAGGAAGGAAGGAAGAAGTAACTAGAAGGAATGGAGGCAGAAAGAAGAAGTAAAAGGAATAAGGGGAAATGAAGAAAGAATGAACAAAACAGGTAAACAGTAAGCAGAAAGAAAAAATAAAATAAGGAGGAAGTTAAGGCACAGGAAAGAAGGAAGAAATGAGTAAGCAAATTAAAAAAAGTAATGGCAGGAAGGAATGAGGAAGAAAGGAGGTGAAGAATATAGGAAGCAAAGAGGAAAAAAGAAAAGAAAATATTAAGTTTAATAGGATAATGAGAAATGAGTGAAAAAATGAGAAACTGCTAGAAAAGATTTGGGAAAGAAAAAGGAGAGAAAGAAAAAAGACAAGAAGAGAAAAACAAAGGAGAAAGAAAGGGAAGTGGAAAAAAAAGAAGAAAGAAGGAAGAAAAGAGCAGAAGAGGAAGGGAGGAAGGAAGGCAATATGAAGTGAAACAAATGAGGAATTAATAAAGAAGGAATAAGAAGGGAAGGGAAGAAGGACGGCTCATATCATGCAAGTCTTTAAACATTCTTAGCTCCATATGATAAGGAGCTGTGACATAATCCGGACGCCGCGTGTCCTGTAACACCGTACCGACTTCCAGACAGTAGATGCTTTTGCCGTCCCGGTCAAAGTTGGCAGAAGTGGCGCACCAGGTATACCCTCCTGCGACATCCAGGACACACGTGGTCTCCAGCACCCCATTGTAAAGGAAGGGGAATAAACATGCTAAGTAGCTGTTAGTTCCTGTAAGACACAAACAAGCAAGCGTTATGTCCCCCCAAAGGGAGGATGCATCCTTCCCACCATCGAAGCAGAGCTGTAGTCACAATAATGCTTGTTTCCTGTTGCCTCTCAGGAACTTAGGAAACAAAGCACGGGTAAAAAGGGTCTCCCCGCCACTCGTTGCAGGAAGGAACCTCAATTGAGGCAGTGGAGTAGTGTTTTAAAATAAAGGTTTTTATTCTTCATAAAAGTTGTCCATAAAAGAGTATAAACCTTCACACCATACAACACACTTAACTCGTTTCACGCCTGAATCGGCGCTTCCTCAGACGTACGTGTTGCAGAAAACACCCGGGAAACATTACATATTTAAAAGAAAAAGATTGCTCCTATTGGTCAAAGTATAAACCAATCGCAATATGAGCAACATATAACATTAAAACCTATGGGACTGATCGGACCAATGATAAAACAGGCGGGATAATTTAAAAGAGGGGTCTTATAATGGAAAAGAAAGCTCATTGGCTAAGAAGAAGGAGGGAAATATGTATGGACCAATCACAGGAAGAACTATATGAGCCTATGTTGTCTAATGGAAGGGAATTCCTCCAATCAGAGGAGAGTAAATACGCTCCATAGAAGTCTGTGTTAAAGGGAATAATGTGTCATCAAAAAATGAGTCATTGTTTAAGTCCCGTTTTTATGTTAAACACATTTTTTAGGAATTTTTGTTGTTTTTTTTTTTTTTCACATCACTTTCAATATTTTTTAATAATTCTTAACTCTTGCAGTTTTCACTTTGGCCACTAGGCCTTGTTTGCACTGCTTTAACAGCAGTCAGAGAGATGCTTTACAGCAGCTTCATGCACATAAGAGACTTAAGACTGACCCAGTCCCATTCACTTCTATAGGAGAGTTTTCTAGGCATGCTCTGTGACCTGGGACGACGTCAGTGTGCAGGGAGGTGAAAGGGTGAACTGTGACTATCTCCTCTTGTGACTGGTGGATCCTGTGTCATCTATTCACAGTGGAGTCTCCTTTCAGTTTGACCCTCTTTGTGCTGATAATGAACAGACAACTGAGAATCTTTCTGTACAGAACAGAAAGTGTCAGACTGTTATTAGGCCTAGTGGCCAAAGTGAAAACTGCAGGACTTAAAGGGGTTTTATCATTTCATTAAATGGTCTTCAGAATAAGGGGACAGTGAAAACAAGCAACTTTGCAATTGGATGTCATAAGCAAAGCTGTCTTGTATTCACAGTATTCCTTATCTTGTGTTTTTGTTTGCACTGATATCCAGTGCTGGTCGGATCCCTCCTCCTTGCATATCACTAGCTGAGAGCTCATTTACATTCTGTACAGCCCCCGGTCGTATTCAAGGGAGCGAGCATTCCTGTGTCTCTCACTCAGAGTAAGAGACCAGCACATTTTCACTTTATACAGCCAAAAGAAACAGAATTACACTGAAGGGCTTACACAATCAGGAAACAGCACAATTTGTGTCGATCCCTGCTGACTCAGAGTTAGGGGCTGTAGCATTTTCTCTCTCCACACCCAGCAGAAACAGACTGCAACAGATTCTACAGTGAGAAAACATAACACTTTTGTCCCGGTGCCTAACTCTCCTGCATAGAAGCGAGATCTGTGCCGTTCATAGAGCTGGATTCAACTGTAACACATCTCCAGCTGTGAGAGGAGAAGAGATCAGTCTAGATTGAATGCAGCCTGTGGTATGTATACAGCTCTTACAAAATAAGACTGCATAGGGAAAAACACAGGGAAATGTGGACAGAGGGGGGGGGGGGGGGGTGCTCGGGAGCCAGCACGAACAGTGAAAGGGGGATTATGTCACCCAGCTGGGAGGGGAAGAAACGCCCCTGCATTTCCAGAGTTGAGAAGCTGAAAGCAGTATGAAATATTGAAAGTGAGATGGAAAATTTTAAAAAAATATAACCAACAATTCTTAAAAAATATGTTTAACATAAAAATGTGAGTTAAACAATAAGTAATTTTTGATGACACATTCCCTTTAAGACATGCAAAAAACGCTGTTTGGTACTAGGAATTGAGGGAAATATGAATTAGCCAAGCAGCACAGGAGCTACGGATGTTCCGTTTTATCCTATGGAGATAGAACAGCCAATCAGCGCACGAGCGACTCGCCCCATTCGACACTATGGAGTTTGGCGCTCGGCTTCTGATTGGTCCATAGTGGCGGAGGCTCGTCTGTATTAACCAATAGAAAGTCGAGCTCCTCCGTGTGAGAAGTAATGCGCTTTATTGAAACCTTATCGGGGAGGAAACTGGATAAAAAAAGTTAGGCAACGAGAGGCATACTGGATACTGAATTTATTTACAAGGGCCCCTATGGGCTTGAACTATAGAACGGATTTATTATTGGTCTATTGAAGGTAATGTGTATAGCTTCTGTATTGCCGATAATCCTGTTTTCCAATTGGATGTGACATTTCAGTGATTCTACACTGTGATTGGCTGGCTTTTGCTTTTAAATTGTGATGTATTCATTTTTAAGTTAGCTGTGAACAAGAGCTACGGTAGCTTGAAACGCGTTAGCTGGTTTCAGCTATTTTTAAGGTCATGTCTGTACCACTGCACTATTTTGATATTTAACCTCTTAAGCCCCAGGCCTGAAAAGTAATGACCAGAACATTTTTTTAGTTTTTGCCTCCTTGCGTTTCAACAGTTGTAACTTTTATTTTTTCAATGACTCTGTTGTATGAGGCCTCGTTTATTCGAGACGAGTTGTACTTTATGGGGAAATAGTTTAAGTTCACTTATAAATAATTGCAGAATTTTTTAAATTTTTTAAAAAAAATTTTGTTTTTAAATTTTTTTTTTACACCATTCACATCTCACACTTAATAACTTGTTAGATTAATTCTAAAGGTTATTATGGTCGTGTGGATACCTAATATGTGTAGGGTTTTTTTGTGTGTGTAATGTATGCACAATTATTTTTTATTAAATATTTATTTTTATTTTATTATTTATTTATTTATTTATTTATATTTTTTTTTTACACTTTTTAGGTTTTTTACTTTTTTTTTTTTTTTAATCCCATGAAGGGAGAACTGTGTTACTTTTTTTTTTTTTTTTAAACTTTGTAATGTATTAGCATATTCATATATGCTAATACATTATAATCTGTATCAGTCTGACACAGGCAGTGATCAGGACAGCTCACAGTCTGCCCTGATCACTGGCTTCTTACAAAGACAGCCATGGGGCTACTCTAGTTCCCCAGGGCTGACTGTGTAGGAGTTCCCCAGGCTCTGTCGGGTCACCGGGTGTTCCGATCACCCGACAGGAAGGGACACCCTTTGATTGCGCTGCGGTGACAAACCACCGCAATCAAAGGGTTAAAACACCGGGGTTCGGGGGTTCCCCTACTCCCCGGTACTTGCAGGAGCTGCACTAGGAATGGAACGGTGTTGTACAGCCCCGTTCCCAGCACTGCTGTGGCGCCGGAACCCGCAAACTCCGATGTCTGCAGCGATGCCAAAAGACATCGCTGCAGACGAACGACCTGAAATGCCCAATGCCAAAAGACGGTGGGCGGTCGTTAAGGAGTTAATTAAAGACTGCTCTTTTGCATGTGCCGGATTTGGGTGTTACCTTCACTGCAAGCTGCAATGCGGAGTTGGATTGAGCCCACCGGTTATATTGAACGTTTAGAGCCGTTGAGTTGAGGAATATCTAGGCTTTTGTTTACGAGCAGGAGCGAGCTAAACTGTTATACGGTTATTGCTGATAAAAACAAACTCCATAGCATTTAATGGGGCAAGTCGATAAAGTTTCAATAAAGCGCATTACTTCTCACACGGAGGAGCTCGACTTTCTATTGGTTAATACAGACGAGCCTCCGCCACTATGGACCAATCAGAAGCCGAGCGCCAAACTCCATAGTGTCTAATGGGGCGAGTCGCTTGTGCGCTGATTGGCTATTCTTTCTCCATAGGATAAAACGGAACATCCGTAGCTCCTTTGCTGATTGGCTAACTCATATTTCCCACAATTCCAATTTTTGCATGTCTTAACATAGACTTCTATGGAGCGTATTTACTCTCCTCTGATTGGAGGAATTCCCTTCCATTAGACAACATAGGCTCTTAGTAGCTCTTCTCATGACTGGTCCATACATATTTCCCTCCTTCTTCTTAGCCAATGAGCTTTCTTTTTCATTATAAGACCCCTCTTTTAAATTATCCCGCCTGTTTTATCATTGGTCTGATCAGTCCCATAGGTTTTAATGTTATATGTCGATCGTATTGCGATTGGTTTATACTTTGACCAATAGGAGCAATCTTTTTCTTTTGAATATGTAATGTTTCCCGAGTGTTTTCTGTAACACGTACGTCTGAGGAAGCGCCGGTTCAGGCGTGAAACGCGTTGTGTTGTATGGTGTGAAGGTTTACACTCTTTTATGGACAACTTTTATGAAGAATAAAAACCTTTATTTTTAAACACCACTCCACTACCTCAACTGACGTTCCTTCCTGCAACGACACTTTTTATCCGTGCTTTGTTCCACTGTTCATGACCGCTGCCGTCATTGCGGCTTTGGAGAAGGAGACCCGCGGCTGCCGTGTGACAGGCTCGGACGGAGAGCCTTGTATGCGCTTACGAGAGTTGTGCCTCTAGATTGCTAGCACAACTCCACAAGGTGAGCAAAATAATCACTTGCAATTTTAAATTCGTATAGAACGTACTTTCACTATAGTGCGTCCCCTCTGTTGTTTTCTTTTCTTTTCTCTCAGGAACTTAGATCCACCTCTCGTACTCTGTTTAATGAACACTGTTCTGTATTATGGGAGATGTTCAGCATCAGACTGGGGTGTATAGGGCCCACAGGTGGAGGGGATTCTAGAGGCCCACCAGTTGAGCAGTTTCTGTGTCCACCGGTTGAGTTTATTTTAGGGGGACACCCTACAACTACCATAAATGACTGTACCTGCCTCCTATACTCTGCCTCTTGCTTTTTTTCCTCTCTTTCTCTGCTTTTTTACCTCTTCTGAGGGTGTAGATGCAGATAAAAAAACATCTCCAGGTCTACCATGCTCAAGGGCCCACCGGAGGTTTCCCCTATTCCCCTGTGGGCCAGTCCGAGCCTGGAGATGTTAAAAATACTGTGTGGACCTCCAGTAGACAAGACTCCCTCTATCCATGGACATCCCAAATACTCATCAAGGTCTCCTGTTAGGCAATATAGTGGCTCGGACTAAACAAGCATGGACAGCTAAACCTGCCCTTGCCAATGATGGGGAAATCCTTGTTCTTTAGGAAGGTAGGAATCGGTGTAAAACAATTTTACTTTGAAGCCATGACCTCCAGATCAGTATATCTCTACTCCCGTTCTCCCCTCAATAGGTTGTATTTTCAGGATTTCCTCAGCAGTTTTCTATCTACCAGATGTTGACCTGTTGTTGTACTGGAGTATAGACAGACTTCTGTAGCCAATTGTATTTGTCCTCTGATGAGTAACCATTAAGCATGATCTGGGGTCATCTATTGGCTGTTCACAGTACAGAGGGGTTTTCAGTAATGTTCTGGCTGATAAACCCGTAAATAAAAACATGTTAAAAATTATGTGCAAGAACCAGACTCACCTGGTCCAGTGCACCAGCTCCACTGCCCATCTCTGTCGAAGTTGTCTGTGGTGGAGCACCAGTAGGCCCTGTTCTGTCCCGCCATGGTACATGAATAGTAGGTAATTCCATTAGCAATAAATGGGAAATAACAAGCTGGAGGCTTCACTGAAAGACAAAACAATCTCTTTAATCTTGTGTTAGTGATAATTTAGAAAAACATTAATGTGAAGCCCCATCAATTTATCTTCTGACCACATCTCTGAAACCAACAGTATTTAATTGGAGCACTGTAACACATTTAGGGAATGACTAAGGACCATGATAACGTATGAGCTCTACTGGTGAGATCTCCTAACAAGTAGTGGACTCCATCCAGGTGATGATCTCACAAGTCATAAACTTCACCAAAGTGATCTTATCACTTGCCATGGACACCATCAATGTGATATTCTGCTTATAATAGGTTTTTATTGGAACAATTTTATACATAAACATATAAAAACATGCACGCAAAAGATGAACAAAGGCACTACTATATACGTACGAGAGTCCAGTGAGTAAATAATCAAATCATCAGCTAGGCCTTCAAGACTACGACCAATTTAAAGACAGGTCAAATACAAAAAGTAATAGCGCCCATACCGAGAGGCGGGAGCCAACCAGACTCCCCACTCACCAGTGGACAATGAGTCTAGACATTGGTTAACCTATAGGGTCCTGATACTCCAATAAGTTTAACAGGGGGGGAAAAAAGAAAGGAAGAGAAGGAAGGGAAGAGGGAATCCTCACCACCGAAACCCCGGAGAGACACCAAACGTCATGGGAAAAGCTACAAAACGGGAGGATCCCTCCCAATGGAAGCTTCAATCGCCAAGGGCCCATTCAACTACGTCCGGAACCCCATGTAGGAGGAGGGCGAGGACTCGAGGAAAAACTCCATCATCGCCCCAAAAGGGCCCGAAATTCCCTGGAGGACTGATACTGGGTCCACGGCCTCCAAGTGTGCAGTACTTTAATCACCTCCTCGGGGGAGTGGGCGATCATTCTCCTCCATACAATAAGTAGAGGATACCTCCTCCACCCATTCAGCGTATGGACGGAGGAACAGATTGACGCCAGCGATGGGGGATTACCGTCTTTGCCGCCTGTAAGAGATGTCTTATCAAAGATTTTTTATAAGAGGATTGCAAAAAAGGGGCCATAAATAAAAGGACCGCTTCTGGGCGGTCCGGGATGGAAACCTCGCAACAATCCGAGATAGCCTGAAGGACCTTTCCAAAAGGGCGTAAGGCCTGGCAACCCACCCATATATGGGACATGGACCCGCTTCCTGATTGCACTCTCCAACAGGTGTCTGGGACATTGGGATACCACTTATGAAGCAGAGTCGGCACTCTGTACCACCTGGAAAAGTATCTTAAAGCTTGTTTCCTGCGCTTTGCAGGCTATCACTGCTTTGTGAGTGAGATAAAAGCACTTTCTCCATTGTTCAACAGTAAAAGTCCTCCGAAGCTCTTTCTCCCATGCTTTACAGTAGTGAGGGAGATCCTGACAAGAGGAGGAGATCAGCCACTGATAGATCAAGGAGATTAAATGCCTGGGAAGCGTCGGAGCAACACATAGTCTCTCAAACGGTGAGAGTGCTCGAAAAGAGACCTCTTCACGAATACAGAGCCAAAGAAGTGACGAAGCTGAGGTATTCAAAGTGGTACCTAGGAGAAGGGGGAAGGTCCTGGGTCAACTCCGAAAGGGGTTTCAAGGCCCCCCTGTCCTGTACCTGTATTGCGAGAAGCGGGCGAGACTTAGAACTCCCCAGGAAGGACCTCCCTGAAGTGCCTGGAGGAAATAAATGGTTGTCCGAAATAGGAAACAGGGGACCCATTAAATCTAATAGAGGTACCGGGACCCTACACCTCAGTATAATGGATAACGTATGGGCTGCGCTGAAGGACAGAAGTTTGGGGTCTCGAGATGAAAGGTTCTGTGCCCACGGGAGGGAGAGTATAGCCTGGGGAGAGACTGTCTGTGCGATATATACCCAGAGTTTATCCTGGGGGCTATGGATCAAATCCAAGAACCTGGCATACGCTGTGGCTAGGTAGTACACCCTGCAGTCAGGTAAGCCCACTCTCCCCTCCGTTTTCGGCCTGGACATTATATCCCTTCTGAGTCTGGGGCGGCGGCTTTGCCAAAGGAACTCAGAGAAACTTCGATGGAGCCTCATCCAGAAGGAGGAGGGCAGGGAGATCGACACCGTCTGAAGCAGGTATAGCAGGTTCGGGAGGATGGACATTTTAATGTTTGCTCTACCAAACCACGAGAAGTCGCCCTGCCCCAGCCCCTAGTAGCCGTGAAAACATTGGCAAGCAAAGGGAGAAAATTACACTCATAAGTTGCGCTAGATCCCTGGGAATTTTAGTCCCCAGATATGAGATCCCCCCCCCAGGCCAGGAGAAGGAGAAGTTAGATTTAATGAAAAATATGAAAGGAATATTCAGCTCACCTACTTGGTTGCACGGAGAAGTGGGAGATCCGGAGCCAGTCTCCTGCTGCATACAGGTAAGGAAAAAATATTTGCACTCCAGCAACTTGTGAGATTTCTTTGATTCTTTAAAACTTGTAGCTTTATTAAATATACTTTAAAAGTCCGTTTTCAAAAGGTCAGACATTAACAGTTCAGCAAGCGTTCCACCGACGCGTTTCGGGAGGCGTGTCCCTTATTCATGGTGTGATGTCAGAGTTACCTCATTTCCTTTATATAGTGTTGGAAATAATACACTGATACAAATTAAAAATATATGCAAACAATAAAAACATTTATATTGGTATGATCGTATAATTTGCTGCGGGATTAATGGCTAGTACTTTAATAGTGAAACATGATGTCATGGCGCTTATTTAATCCCTAATGGAATTCTAGTGTTTAGGCGGAATATCCACCATGCTTCACGGATAGAAGTTTTTTTCGTATTTTAAACCTCCTCTTTCTGGTTATGTACTACCTCAAATTACGTTGCAGGTAAATGTGCTAGTATCTCCTGCAGGGACATTCATAAAAGTGGCGTGAGGCCATAAAAACATTAGCTGTAGGTGTTCTTTTTTATTTGATAGATGACTGCAAATTCTGGTTTTTAAATTTGTGCTACTGCCACCCACATATTGTAAGTTACAAAGGGCACAGGTGATTCGATATCTTCCGTTTCTTGTATTGCAATTGGGGCATACGTTAAAATTTTAAATTTTTCCCTGAAAACCATGAAGAAAACTCCTTTGTGCATTGTGCTTTATTTGCACGTTGTGCAACCTTTGTCGTCCACAGCGAAAAAAACCTTTTGAAAAGGGACTTTTAAAGTATATTTATAAAGCTAACAATTTTTTAAAGAATAAAAGGGAAAATCTCACAAGTTAGATTTAATGGATGGGCGGGGCTTGATCAAGGGAAATGTTCAGGGCTTCAGATTTTGAATAATTTAAATTTTGTAGTTGGACCAGCGGCTAAATTTATCCAGCTCGGACATCAAAGAAGGGGAGAGATATAAACGGGTCCGTCAAAAAAAAATTAACAGATCGTCTGCGAAGGCCGAAGCATTTAAACTCCTGCCCTCCAATCGTTTATACCTTGATGTCTGGGTTGGATCGCACCGCGGCCAGTAGGTGCTCATGTTCAGAATGTTATAGTAAAGGCGAAAAGGGGGCAACCTGCCTGGTGCCATTTTTGTATTTCAAGGGAGTTTGATAGGGCACCGTTGATCTTAATTTTTGCAGAAGGGTTTTGCTAAAGTGCCAGTACTTTGGTGGTAAAAATAGGGCCATATGTTTGAGGGTATCGGTCGTGAGCCCCAAAAAGATCCTATCAAACGCTTTTTCGCGTCAAGGGACAGGATAATAAATTGGTACCCCATGTAGTTTAGCATATTGAATGATGTCCAATGTTTTCAGGGTATTATCTCTGGCCTCACGACCCGGGGTGAATCCCACCTGATCGGGGTGGATCAGGGTGGGCAAAAGGGGGTTAAGGCGATTTGCTAAGAGCTTGGCATAGATTTTAAGGTCTACGTTGAGTAGAGATATCGGTCTATAGCTGCTGCAAACCTGTGGATCCTTGCCTGGTTTTGGCAAGACTACAATATGGGCCGCGGAGGCCTCTCCCGGGAAGGGCGAAGACGTTGAGACAGTGTTAAAGGCATCCAGAAGAACCGGGGAAAGAGCGGGGAGCATAATCTGAAAGAATTTGCCAGTGAACCCATCGGCCAGGGCTTTTCCGCTAGGGAGGTCCCCAATGGCTGACTCCAATCCTCCTCGAGAAAGACTCCTCCAGCTTCTCGATGACCTCAACTTTTAGAGCTGGAAATGGGAGGAGGGCCCCGACTGAGGAAAGGGGACGGGGATCTGTCAACTGGAAGGTTATACAGCTTAAAATAGAATGACTGGAATTCCCCCGCGTTTCTCTGGAGTGGAGTGCACCAATTACCTGCGCTATTTTTAATACTGGTAACCAGGGATGTGTGTCCTATTCCCTATGGCTCTCGCCGGGAGTCGACCGCTCTTGTACCATATTCGTAGAAACCTACTACGACCCTGCTGCAGGAGTCTCCCCCAGGATGGCCTCAAACAATAAACGGACCCCCACCGAGCCAACAGCAAATCCTCCCAGCACTTTTGCAGAGAGGGCTTGTTTGTGCAAGAGCTCAAGCGAGGTTACTTATGCGCGCCGCCGCGATCGCGGTCGAAGGGGCTTTTTTAAGGCGACTACCATGCTTGATCAGAATGCCCGAAGGACCATTTCAGTGCCTCCCATTTGAGAAGAGGTGAGGTGGGATCATCAGCATGGCCCGACCAAAAATTGTCAACTGTCAGCTTGAGCTCCGCCAAACAGAGTCCAGCAGCAGGGATTCATTGAGTCTCCAGGGTCCAGCTGGAGCGGAGAAGAAAGGGACATGTAGGGAGACAAAGATCGCCGCATGGTCCGAACCAAACACATTACCTATCGAGGAAGACTGTAGCCATGGAAGGGCTCTATGCTGAAGGGAATATAATCGATCCTGGTATAGGTTTTTATGGGGCTGTGAGAAAAACTGTAAACCCTATCGGACGGATGCTGAAGCCGCCATCCGTCTACCAGCTGAAATTGAAGAAGGGCTCTTCTTGATTTTTTTGATAGCTGAGTAATGCTATGGAGGACCGCCAGAAAGAATTATCAAGAGTTGGATCGAGGGTAAGGTTAAGTCCCCCCAAAACATGCGGTACCCTAGCACGGGAGTGTAACTCATCTAGGACCTTCAGTAAGAAAGCAACCTGTCCTGATTCGGTGCATTTTACGTTGACAATCGTGAAGTCATGCCCATTAATATTAAGGATTTAAAATGAGATATTGGCCTCTACATCAGAGATGCAGTCTATGACGGTGGGCCGGGATTTATGGTGGCTATGGCCACCCCCCTTTGTCTTGGAGTAGGGGCAGTTAGCAAAATTTCCACTGAGGGAAGTATCTATCCCTTTATTAAGGGGCATGGTTCGTTTTGAAATGCGTCTCCTGGAGGCACACAATTTGAGCTTTTTGTCGGTGAAAATGATACAGGATTTGAGAACGTTTCCTAGGCATGTTGAGGCCCTTGGTGTTGAAGGATACTAGCTTAAGGTCCCCCATTTAGCTTGAGAGATATACATATGGTGTGTGTCTCCAACATCCGGCGGGGGCATGAGTGAGGAAGGGAAAGGACAGGGCAAAAAAGAGTAGGCAGGGGGGGGGGCAAAATAGAAGAACACAGGTTAACCAAAAAAACTCCCGCATTAAATAACTACAGACCTTCCTAAAAAACCCGGAAAGCCAGGTGGCCCAATGTGGCCAGAAGGCAGTCCAAACCCTATTTGGGGGGTGCATCAGGCAAGCATGCCAAAAAGAGCGCTCCCCAAACAGTAATGATCGAAGCTTATGAAAGAGAATCCAAAACTATTATAACCAGGGCAATAAAAGGGGAGTATAGCCCTGCACCATAATCAAGCAACAGAGTAATGTGCTGGAGAAGAACCAGTAGAGAGGCAGGGGTTTTCCCAGGAAAAGGGAAACCCCCTATTTGCACATCTAGCCCAAATGAACCTAGACGATAAAGGCAACAGGAGGAGGCTGATGATTGAGTCTTACACTTGAAGTGAGCGGGCGCCTTTAGAGGGGGCCCTCTGGACGGAAGGACCTGAGCATCGGAACGGAGGGGGAGGAGCCATCCCCACCTCCCCCACCCCCCCATTGGCAGGGACAAGGAGGGCCCGGGCCGGCAGCGAGACATCAGGAAGTTGTAGGTCCCGCACAAATGATGGTAAGTCCTCCGGAGTGCGCAAGGTGTAGGTGCGTTTAGACCGGGTACAATAAGCGCAAAAGGAAACCCCCATCTGTTTAAAGGGGTGTTCCTCTCCTTCAGGACATTTAAGAATGGGTTTTAGATAGCACGCTGTGCCAGGGTGTGACGAGGCAAGTCCGGGAATATCTGTAACTGATGGGTCTTGGTTTGTTAAGGAACGGCGTGAGCGGGCCTTCTTTAAGGATTTGTTCTTTAGGACTAGAATGGACCCCGGGAGAATACGTCCTAGGATGCTGAATGTCCTTAAATAGGAGGACGCAGGCCTATTGGACTCGGTCAACTCATGTAGTTTATTCGGGTCGCGGTCCAGAATATTATTGAAGACTTGAGATACAGTAGAATATAGCTCAGAGGCAGGCACCGATTCTGGAAGCCCCCGGATCCTGAGGTTATTCCTCCTCCCTCTGTTTTCTACATCATCCAGATGCTAAATGTGATATTCTTACAAGTCATAGACCCCATCAACATGATCTTCTCACGAGTCATGGATCCCATCAATGTGATCTTCTCACAAGTCATGGATCCCATCAATGTGATCTTCTCACAAGTCATGGATCCCATCAATGTGATCTTCTCACAAGTCATGGACCCATCAATATAATATTCTTACAAGTCACAGACCATATCGATATGATCTTCTCACAAGTCATAGACTACATCAATATGACCTTCCCACAAGTCATAGACCCCATCTATATGATCTTCTTACATATCATAGACCACATCAATTCGATCTTCTCACAAGTCATTGACCCCATCAATATGATCTTCTTACATATCATAGGCCACATCAATAAGATCTTCTCACAAGTCATGGACCCCATCAATGTAATCTTCTCACAAATCATGGACTCCAGCAATGAGATCTTCTTACAAATCAAAGACCCCACCAATACAATCTTCTTACTAATCACAGACCCCATCAATATGATCTTCTCACAAGTCATGGACCCCTTCAATGTGATATTCTCACTAGTCAGAGACCCCACAAATGTGATCTTCTCACAAGTCAGAGACCCCACAAATGTGATCTTCTCACAAGTCAGAGACCCCACAAATGTGATCTTCTCACAAGTCAGAGACCCCACAAATGTGATCTTCTCACAAGTCTTAGACCCCCACAAATGTGATCTTCTCACAAGTTATGGACCCCATCAATGTGATCTTCTCACGGGTCATGTACCCCACAAATGTGATCTTCTCATAAGTCATGGAACCCAGCAATGTAATCTCACAAATCATGGACTCCATGAATGTGATCTTCTCAAAAATCATGGATCCCATCAGTGTATCTTAAAAAAAGATTTGACTTCATTGCTTTAAGATCATCCAGCAAATATTGTGTGTTCAACGGACCAAGAATAATCTATTCTGTTAACCCTTTCAGACTCTGCAGGATGCTAACCCGTAGCTTATGAAACACTTCTTGTTTCTGAATAAATATCTATTTTTAAGGTAAACTCCGGAGGAGTGCACTATGTCAAGGTCAGCCATCTAAAAACCTGTTATTACATGATTCTTCAAAACTCACAAACTCAACAGTGATCTTCTCATAAGTCATGTACTCCATGGAAAGTAACTTTTTATAAGTCATGAACTCCATGGATGAGATCTTCTTGTAATCATGAACTCCATGGATGGGATCTTCTCATAAATCAGGAGCTCCATGGAGAATTTTTTTCTACGTCATGAACTCCATGGATGGGATCTTCTCATGAGTCATGAACTCCATGGAAATGGGATCTTTCATGAGTCATGATCTCCATGGATGGGATCTTCTCATGAGTCATGATCTCCATGGATGGGATCTTCTCATGAGTCATGAATTCCATGGATGGGATCTTCTCCTGGGTCATGAACTCCACGGAAGGAATCTTCTCATGGGTCATGAACTCCATGGATGGAATCTTCTCATGAGTTATGAATTCCATGGATGGGATCTTCTCATAAATCAGGAATTCCATGGAGAAATTTTTTCTATGTCATGAATTCCATGGATGGGATCTTCTCATGAGTAATGAACTCTGTGGAAGGAATCTTCTCATGGGTCATGAACTCTATGGAAGGAATCTTCTTATGGGTCATGAACTCCATGGATGGGATCTTCTCATTAGTCAGGAATTCCATTGATGGGATCTTCTTATTAGTCATGAATTCCATGGATGGGATCTTCTCATAAATCAGGAATTCCATGGAGAAATTTTTTCTATGCCATGAATTCCATGGATGGGATCTTCTCATGAGTAATGAACTCTATGGAAGGAATCTTCTCATGGGTCATGAACTCTATGGAAGGAATCTTCTCATGGGTCATGAACTCCATAGATGGGATCTTCTCATTAGTCATGAATTCCAATGATGGGATCTTCTCATTAGACATGAATTCCATGAATGGGATCTTCTCATTAGACATGAATTCCATGAATGGGATCTTCTCATAAATCAGGAATTCCATGGAGAATTTTTTCTATGTCATGAATTCCATGGATGTGATCGTCTCATGAGTCATGAACTCCATGGATGGGATCTTCTCATGAGTCGTGAATTCCATGGAAGGAATCTTCTCATGGGTCATGAATTCCATGGATGGAATCTTCTCATGAGTTATGAACTCCATGGATGGGATCTTCTCATTAGTCATGAACTCCAATGATGGGATCTTCTCATGAGTCAGGAACTCTATTGATGGGATGTTCTCATGAGTCATGAACTCCATGGACCTTCTTGTAAGTCATGAACTCCACAGGTTTAATTTTCTCACAAGTCATGAGGGAGATCCACTGGTGCAACTGTCTAATAAATCATGGAGAATATCAACTGATGTCTTCACACAGGTCATTTACTAAATCTAGGTGGAAACTCACTTTCATGTCAACAATGGTGTCATCCGTTTGCAGTATAAGCCAATACTGAAGCCCCATAGTTATGACCTTCATTGTGTTGTCATCATCCTTCCATTTTGCTGTTCCCCAGTCATATGCTGCAGATCCCCGAGTTTTTTTTAGAGGATCATAACTAGACAGGGATTCTGTTCTGTCACATTCACCATTTGCTGTAGGATCTGGTGACTTTGAGAATGATCCTAAAATTTTGAAGGAAGACTCCATTTAAATAAAACAACATGCCTTTTTGCAGGCACCAATGCCTGACCAGCACCTGTAGTAATGTCCTCTGCTCCAGTGGAAGAGAGATAATATTTTGAGGTAAAATGTCTCTCATTATACAAGTCACTGGTCAGACCACACATTGGATATTGTGTACAGTTCTGATCACCAGTTCACGGGAAAGACATTGTAGAGCTTGAACAGGTACGAAGGCGGGCAACAAAAATAATAAAAGGACTGGGTGGACTGCAATACCCAGAAAGATTAGCAAGATCAAGGTTATTTAGTGTAGAGAAAAGACGGCTTCGGGGGACATAATAAATATGTTTAAATACATCAAAGGTCAATATAAAGATCTCTCTCAAGATTTATTTATACCCAGGACTGTATCTAGAACAAGGGGACATCTTCTATGTCGAGAGGAACAAAAAATTTATACATAAACATAGAAGGGATTCTTTACTGTTTAGAGCAGTGAGACTGTGGAAAATCTCTGCCATAGGAACTTGTCATGGTGAATTCACTAACAGAGTTCAAGAAGGGTCTGGATGCATTTCTAGATGTAATAATATAACAAGTTATAGTCACCAGGATTCTGGAGAAGGGTCTGGATACATTTCTAGATGTAATAATTTTAACAAGTTATAGTGACCGGGGTTCTGGAGAAGGGTCGGAGAATTTTCTGATGTAATAATAGAACAAGTTATAGTGACCAGGATTCTGGAGAAGGGTCTGGATAAAATTTCTAGATGTAATGATAGAACAAGTTTATAGTGACCAGGATTCTGGAGAAGGGTCTGGATTACATTTTTAGATGTAATGATATAACAAGTTCTGTGACCAGGATTCTGGAGAAAGGGTCTGGATACATTTCTAGATGTAAAAATATAACAAATTTAGGCCGGGATTTGGAGAAAGGGGCTGGATAAATTTCTAGATGTAATAAAATTTTAAAAAGTTATGTGACAGGATTCTGGGGGGGGGTTTGGGTAATTTTAGATGTAAAAATAGAAAAGTTCTAGTGACCAGGATTTGGAGAAGGGGTTTGGGTAATTTTAATGTAATAATGAACAAATTTGTGACTAGGGCTGGGAAGGTCTGGATACATTTCTAGATGTAAAAAATGAAAAAGTTTTTAGTGGGGCCGGGATTCTGGAGAAGGGTTGGAATTTTTTAGATGTAATAATTAAAAGGGTTTTGTGACCAGGATCCTGGAGAAAGGGGGGGCTGGGTACTTTTTAGATGTAATAATATAAGAAGTTATTGTGACCCGGGTTTTTGGAGGGAAGGGTCTGATACATTTTAGATGTTTAAAAATATAAGAAGTTTGTGCCAGGATTCTGGGGTAGGGTTGTTGTTCCGGGTTTTTTCTATTGCCAGATTGGAGTTGGGAAGAATTATTTTCCCCCTTAAATGAGGACAATTTGGGTTATATTGGGGTTTTTTGCCCTTTTTCTGGATCAACATATGGACAAAAGGGCTGAACAGCCCTTTCAAAAAATGTAACTCTATAAAATCTAAAAAAGTGCGCCATACAGTGCTTAAAAATATTGTTTTTAGTGACCAAATTACAAGGTTATAAAGTTTCTTGAACAGCCCAAAAAAAATTAAATATCATTTATACATTCTATATTCAGGGTGCTCACAAGCCCCCTGGTGCCCGAACCTGAAATGCCCCCCGCGGTTGGCTAATACCCCTTTTGTCCCCATGGTTGCCCCATAGTAGAACATACGTATTTGCTCTTCGCCTATGGTAAAGAGCTCTTGTAAAAAG
>JAODAL010022857.1:0-63852 GCA_025379985.1 Phyllomedusa bahiana | reverse complement strand
ATGGCTACGGGGGGCTTTCACAGGGGCAGGGCTACAGGGGCATCTACGGGGGGCATGGCACAGGGGGCAAATCTACAGGGGCAAGGCACAGGGGCAACTGGCTACAGGGGCAAACTGGCTACAGGGGCAGCATGGCTACAGGGGAACATGGCTACAGGGAAGGCTACAGGGGCGTACAGGGGACATGGCTACAGGGGCATGGCTACAGGGGGCATGGCTACAGGGGGGGACATGGCTACAGGGGCACGGCTACATGGGCACTGGCTAAGGGGACAATGCTTACAGGGGACAATGGCTACAGGGGCATGGCTACAGGGGGCACTGGCTACAGAGGGGGCCAGCTTGCTACAGGGGGCATGGTACAGTGGGATTTACAGGGGCACTGGCTAAAGGGGCACTGGCTACAGGGGGCACTGGCTACAGGGTGGACCATGGCTACAGGGGCACTGGCTACAGGGACATGGCTACAGGGGCATGGCTACAGGGCACATGGCTACAGGGGACATGGCTACAGGGGGCACTGGCTACAGGGGGCACTGGCTACAGGGGACATGGCAACAGGGGGCAGCAGGCATGGCTACAGGGGCACAATGGCTACAGGGGCAGACATGGCTACAGGGGACATGGCTACAGGGGCACTGGCTACAGGGGCAACTGGCTACAGTGGACATGGCTACAGGGGCATGGCTACAGGGACATGGCTACAGGGGACATGGCTACAGGGGGACATGGCTACATGGGGGAACTGGCTAAACTGGGGTCACTGGCTACAGGGGGGCATGGCTACAGGGGCAGACATGGCTACAGGGGGCATGCTACAGTGGCATGAGCTAGGGGGCACTGGCTACAGGGGTCCTGGCTACAATAAGGGGACATGGCTACAGGGTGGCAAGACATGGCTACAGGGGACATGGCTACAGGGGACACTGCTACAGGGGGCACTGGCTACAGGGGACATGGCTACATGGCATGGCTACTATGGCTACAAGAGGGCAGACATGGCAACAGGGGGCACTGGCTAAAGGGGGCATGGCTACAGGGGACTAGGCTACAGGGCCCATAGCTACAGGGGGCATGGTTACAGGGGGCATGGCTACAGAGGACATGGCAGGGATGCTACGGGGGCATGGCTACAGGGGGACACTGCTACAGGGGGACTGGCTACAGGGGGCATGCTAAGGGGCACTTGGCTACAGGGGGCACTGGCTACAGGGACATGGCTACAGGGGGCACTGGCTACAGGGGGCATAGGCTACAGGGGGCATTTATATAAGGGGGTATATACTACAGGGGGCTATATAAATTGGCATACAAAAAGGGTCTGTATAAAGGGAACGTATTTAAGGGGGCTATGTAAAGGGCATATACAATAGAGGGGTAATACATGGGACTATATTTCTTCTGGACCATAAGTCATACATGGGGCTATGAAAAAGGGGGCCATACATCTTACACAGGGGCCTGTAAACCTACCTACAGGGGCAGCAGATGTACACTGCAAAGACTGTATACCTATCTACTAGGGTCTTTACCATACCTACCTACTCAATGGTGGGTAACAGTACTAACCTATTTATTTAATGTAGGTGGTCCAGTAACACATGTAGGGAAAAGGATTCTAAGAAGTTTGTGGGTTACATTCTACAGGGACTGAGTTGAAGCCGAACAAGGTGTTCATGGTGGTCCTGACAGAAGAGAGAGGAAAAAGAACGATCAAGGAACGACTGATCAGAGAGGTGTGTCTCCGGTGAGTCCCTGATGTTCTGGGTTTACTTTGCTTCCTATATTTGTGGAGGAGAAGTCGATCAGTGCTGTATCTCTGTCATGTAATGGTGGACCTAGCTGGTGTAGATGGTGGTGTTGTAAGGGACAAAAGTTTGTTAGCAGTACAATGTAATAAATTTGTTTCTGTGAGTAGATGTGTTTTTTTTTTTGGTGGGTGAGGTGGGGGCAGTGCACGACTCTGCCCTATTGGGCCCATAGTGGCTGTTGTATGAATGAAACTTGGTCCCCTGATGTGTTGGCGACCTCACTAGATACATGGTAAGAGCAGTACAGGACATTATCTGAATGAACCATTATGGGTGTGACTTGGGGTGACAGACTGGTTACGTTGAGATAGGGGTGGGCGAACATGCTCTTTTTCTTTGCTGCTTCCAGATAATCCGTCAAGCGTTTTCCAAACACTTTGGGATGGGGGACCGAGTAGGGGGGGTGCGGGGGATCACTAGGGCACCCTACCACCCAGGAACACTCCACTACGCAGTTGTTCCCAGACTAACATCCGCTCCGTTGGGGGTTGGTAGCCCCTCCCCACTCTTAGTGACCGTTTTGCTCACAAAACATAGTATTTCTTCTTGTTAAGGTTTGTCTGGCAGTCGATCGCATCTCCCTCACCCCTTTGGTGAGGCCTATCTCCCACTCCTACACCCATACCCTGCTCCTTCCCGCTAAGTCCAAGAGAACGTAACCCTTAGGTCGTGTCTGGTTCCAGGAGAGGCTGACTCCCATACCATACCTCTGTCGCGGTTCACACTTCTCCGCTGTTGCCATTGTCCACTCATCAACCCATAATCGCCAATAAATATTCCCCTACACACTAAAACTCGTTTACTTTATGTCTTCCGTTAACCCTTCTTGCATCTAATACGTAACCCCCCCATACTTTCTTCATTAATCACACTTTCCCGACGCCTATTCCCTTATCCCTTATCCATCGCGCGAGGCCCCATCTATACTTCCTCCACCCGATACCGTCTCAGATCACCTATTGAACATAGTTAAGGGTCGACCCTGGCCGCATAAAACTCTTAAATTTATTTTTTCACACGCGGCCGTTCGTCTTCTTGGGTTTGTAGTTGGTCTGCCCAAGCCTCTATGTTGCATTATGTAGCACCACACTAGGGTGAATTACCATTAAAGGATGCAGTGGATAAGCAGTACATGACAATACGTACACGTCCCCATTACTCAGGGACGTATGCTTAGTCAATTCGGACCTAACGGCACACCCTTGGTGTCAGTGCCACCTCGGACTAATACGATTTTAAGATGCAGAACGAGGTACATGAATGAAACCTGGGCATCTGTGTACGTGTAGTGGGGATGTTCTATATATCCTGTCCAATCATGGTGACATGCACGACGTTCGACTTAATTATACCATTAGTCCTTTCGTCCAATCAGGCCGCAGTCTTACTCGCGTTCGGAGGGGTGGGGCGTCGACTGAGTGCACTTGGAATCTGGGATATAGATGGGATCCGCAATACACCGTTGTGTGTGGTTGTTCCAAATCACGTTTGTCCTGTTCATCACCTTGCGTTTATCTAACACCAATTCCATACTCATGGTCTCCGATGCCCTTCCACAAGATATACCGCTCCTCATTAACTACTTACTTTTGGTCTCACACTCTTCTCCTTACCGCGTCCGCACCCGGAAGCATTCCCCTCTACTACTTTCTCAGTTAACGTCTGTGGTGTATCATGGCATCGTTTGTTATTACAATGAAGAACACAGACCGTATTTTGTAGCACATTCCTATAGTGATTGTCACAAGGGACTAACACCGTGCGGTGTTCCAATCAACCACTGTCAGATGGCACCTCAACTCAATTGTAACGAGGTCATCCTACCCTTCCGCATACTTACTCACTGTTGAACAGGTGAACTTATTTTAATCAATCTCTCTAGCGTCTCTTCCCCTGTCCTCCTATGCCGACTTCCATTTTTCACCTGTTCTGTTTTTTAACCCAGCCCAAGTGACCATACCTTTATCTCGCTTACCCGTTCACCCATATCTGAGCCCCTCTTCACAGACACATTACTTCTGTGTATTCTTTTCGCACTCTCACCCACCAGCACAAACACAGTCACCTCGACTAAGTAAGGTACGATGTAGATGTAGCAGGTCTCATTTGACATATACGCAGTCATCTCGACTGCTTGTGGCACTGGAACATGAAGAATCAGGGGTTGCTTAATTTTTGCTTGTTGTGTTCTCACGCAATGTTTTATGGCAGTTCGGGTGTTTATGTACTTCGCTTTATGGGCCCTCAATATACATCCTTGCCACAGCAATTTCCACATGTGCCCACGCATCCAGTAATTACAGATATGACCAAGTCAACTTTGTTATAAAATCTTGAAATATTTGATTTTGGATCTTGTAATCACACACCCGTCTAGACCTTAATGATAATAAAACAGTGGTTCAGTGACATTCTGTGATGGATTAAGGTAAGAGTGTATTCTTTATCTTAAAGATACAAGATTTGGTTGAGGAAGGTAGTCCGGCCCCCCTGAGGGTAGAGTGATGTGGTGACCATTGTCTGGGCTTCCACGACATTATGTACGTCCATGATGCTAGGCATTGTGTATTATCCATAGTGACTTTTGAAGGGAATGCTTGTTCACTTTTATGTAGTTGAGGAGCAAAATTGAGATGGCAAGGGGATAATGTGAATAAAGCCTGTCCTCCTGTACTTGTTCCTACCTTCTCTCATCCCGATACATTTTCTAATGCAAATCTGTCTTGCACGTGCCCACCCCCCCGTCGGACCTTCACACTGCTCGATCGATTTTATTTGCCCAGCCCATTTCATCCCTGAATACGTGGTCACTTTTTTCTTCAGTCATTCCCCTTCTGAATATATGCGTACCATCTTGACGCGTCTCCCGGTGAGATCCTGCTTGTCAGCAGTATTTTCATTTCACTTCCACTTATAAGCCTCGGTTATGTGCAGTATTCTATACTGCGCTTGTTGAGCTTGTGTGCCGGGGTGGAGACGTACGTTTGTGTCATGACATAAAATATCCGAGGGGATGCTTATATGCGACCACAAAGATTGGATATTCTGAAGCCTTTTAAATTCTGTGCTTTCGATAGCTGTGCTGCCGAAGACCGGTCGAGGGATGTTTTCCATTGGGTTTGGCACCGGTGTTGTAATTACAGCAACTACATGATGTGTCTATAAAAAAATTTCCTTCAACCACTGAAGCTAGGAGGCCACCGTTCCAAGATAGGTTTCAGCATACCGCAGCATTTTGACAATGTCTCTTACCTCTGCCAGTTCCCCCGCTTTATCTTCTAAGGATTTTACCCGTGCTTCATTCTCAAGAAACAGCCCTCCTATATCGCACCAAATTTTTGCCCATCCGCTCTTAGCCTTCCTATTTCAAGTATCTTTGCCCTTCGCTTTACACTTCCAATAACGCACTCATTATTGTGTCAACACCAATAAACTCCCACAACTTCTCACAGGTGGGTGTGGTTGCCCCAGAGATTCGGGTCGGCTGTGGTCTCCCTGGTAGGTTCTCCTTCAATACACACAACTTATCCCATCAATTCAGTGGTAGTATGTGGGCTCGCCTCCGCGGCCAAGCCCCTTTGTTTGTGTATTTTTACCACTTAGTGGTCCGCTCGGTAATAAACAACCTCTCCAGCACTGTGAGGTGGTTGTGCCCCAAGGATGGGTCAACTCCAGCTGTGTTTGTGGTTCCCCGGGAATATAGCAGACTTCTGGGGGCGACTGGTGTGGAGGCCGCTCGAAAGAATCAACTGGTGCCACTGGGTGGGCGCCCAGAATGTCTCCTCCTCTCGCCCAGTTACATTCCGTCGCAATGGAATCAATCTTATGCTCACTTTATTGCCGCCGAATAAATCACGCTTCCCGCAGTGAGGTTCTGTCCCCCATAATTAACAACTTCTCGACTGGTTGTGGAGGTCCCCCAGAGATTCAACACCGTTACAGTGGGATTGGGTGTGCCATCCCTTCGCGCAGCTAACATCGCGGGCAGTCGTTGTTTCCACTGGTGTGTTGTGTGCCGCGCAAGGGATGCAGGACTCACTATGTCTGTGTTCCACTAGCCGAAGAAAAGCAACTGGTAATCCACTGGTTCGAAGCTCGCAATCATTGCCAGACTTTTTCCACTGGGGTGGTTGTGGGGAGCTCCGCCACTCTAGCTTTTATTACTGCCATCTTGTATTGTGTTGCATCGCCAGAAACAACACTACGAACATGAGGATATCTTTTCGTCGGCTCGAAAGCCTCGCCCTTACACCCAACTCATATTGGCCCCAGGTGGATCCGACTGCACGAAGCCTTAACGGTATTACTCACAGACTTTGGTCCTCTCGAGAAGCATGCACCTGGGTTTTCCTACTGGAGTGGGTGGTGGGTCGGGGGTCCCCAGATAATGCAAGCTCCAGCTTGTTAGGTCCCCAAGGAAACCGACTACCACTTGTGGGGGTTCCTCCGGCAAGATTGAATCATAGCTTACTTCATCTTGGTGTGACCCTCCCTGACACTACCGGTAGCAACATGTGTTTGTGTGATATTGGGTTAGCCCACCTTTCTACTTATTCAGGTGTTGTGACTCCGTGCAAACTGCTTGGTTTGTGTCCCCAAGGTAAACAAGCATGCTCACTGTAGGGCTGTGTTTTTGGTCCCTAGACCTCGAGGCTGCCTCCCGATCTCCTATTTCGCCCGTGGTAGGGGGGATGGTCCCCCAATCTTACCTATTTTTCTACCACAGTGTGTGCGACCCTCTAATCCCAGAGTGTTACCACAGGTTGGTAGCGCTGCCAATAATCACCTCACCCCAGGTTGGGCCCTCGAAGAGCATCTCATCTCGCACGTGAATGAGTGTGTTGGCTCTGGGGCAAGGCATCAACGGTCCAACACCACTTGGAGTGGGGTGCCCCAAGAAGTCTCACGTCCATTGGATTGGCCGGTCTGGTTGGTTCACAAAACCAACATTACAGCGCACTGTTGTGCACTACGCGTTTATTCAATAGATTCGAACGAGCTCACATTCAGGGGATCCCAAGGGGAGCCGGGTACGAACTGTCCACAGCTTTGGGGTTGCCCCGAATCGATTGCAACCACCACTGGTGGTGTGGGTTCCTCTTGCCGCCCCCACTAATAAACCACTATCCAGGAGTTTTTTGCCCCACTCGAGACTAAAACTTCGCCTGTATTCTTTCGCGCCCGCCTACGCCGTACATCTCGCGCTGATGAGCCCGAGTTGACACTTCGATTTAAGATGCCCCATGCTAATGTACTGAGTAGTTAAGTGTTCTAGTCTCTTCTGTCCATTGCCTTAGTGTTCCACACTACATAGACAATTTGGAGAGGCACTGTGACATAAAGGATAGCACGAGTTGCCGTTTTGGAGCACAAGGACTTTGGATTGCATGTTTTTTTTTTCTGGGTTCTCTGATTTCCTCACTCACTCCAAAACATTGGTGTTCTATGAAAATGTCCTTGTATGTATGAACAGCTTTCTGGGAGATGCTAGAACTATATGACGAGAGGTAAACACAATAAAATAGGGGTTTCCAATATTGGTGTCTAGTTATTTAGTGTCTTAGACCTTAAAGGGGTTGTCTCACTGAGCAGAACACTGACAACAATTCACTAGTGCTATTCACCAATCTTAGATATGGAGTAGTGTCCCACGGGACCCCACTTAGGGCGTGTCCCCACATGCATGGTGTTTTTCACCCATTTTTTCAGACGGTTTTTTCCGGTTTCGGAGAAACCGTCTGCAAACCGGATGACAACTTTTATTGAGGACCTCTATGGAAAACCCACGTAATAGAAAAAACATGTGCTGTGAACAATGGCTACATTCAGCCCAAAACGGTAGGCTATATTTTACGATAGTTCTTTCTATTTGCCAACATGGTGGGTGTTTAATTTTTTCATAAAGCAGCAGAATATTAGTGGATGTGCGAAAGTTGGAGTTTTTTTTTTCTTGGTTATATCAAGCATCTCCAATGTCTCTCTAAGGCTATGTTCACGGCTTATTTTGGGACGGATTTCGTTCCGTATTTCGGGCTGTACTGCGCGAATTACGGGCTGAAATCCACCCCAGTCATTACGGTAATCCACAGTTCTCATAGAGACCTATGGATTCCGTCTCCTCTCCCCGCTCGCAAAATACGGCGAGCGGGGAGAAAGTGACATGCACATTATCATGGTGAGATACGCGCCGTGGATAATGAATGTCTATGGGGCCGGTGAGCTGCCGCCCCCCTCCAGAGCACACGCCGTAATTGGGCAATTACAGTGTGAATCAGCCGTGTGCACATAGCCTAACAATCTCAGTTAGGAATAGCAGAGATGAAATGTTAGTCACTGCTGAAGACCCACCCACAGCCTGAACAGGAAGTGGGAGCCTAAAGCTGTAGACCAGCCCACAGCTGGAACAAGAATTAAGAGCCTGAAGCTGTATAATTGCCCACAGCCTGAAAAGAAAGTGAGAGTCTGAAGCTGAAGAATAACCCACAGCCTGAACAGAAAGTGTGACCCTGAAGCTGTAGAACCGCTCACAGCCTGAACAGGAAGTGGAAGCCTGAGGCTGTAGCATCAACCAAAGCCTGAACAGAAGTGGGAGCCTGAAGCTGTAGCACTGCCCACAGTCCTGAACAGGGGAAGTGGGAGCCAGAAACTGTAGAAACCGCCCAAAGCCCCCCTGAACGAGCAAGTGGGAGCCTCAGCAGTAGAACCCACCCAGCAGCCTGAACAGGCAGGGCCGTATATTGCCACCAGGCAATGGTGGGCACTGCCGTAGTGCGGCCGACCCTGCAGGGGGGGGCACCCGGCGCTGGACATCATGTGCACGTGTTTTTTTTTTTTTTTTTTACTATGTCCCTGCCTCCCTCCCCAGCCTGAGGGGGGGGGGAGGAGGCAGGTGGTTCGGGAGTTCCACGGCTGCTGCTGTACAAGTGTCATATGTGGAGCTGTAATCAGAGGTGACAGTAGCAGAGCCGCCCCCTGTACAGAGCTTTCCGGTCTGAGCGCTTTGAAAGCCTCAGCCTGAGCTCACTGTCGGGACAGAGAGGAGGGGGAGGGGTGCTCTCAGCACACTCTGCAGGAGCAGGAAGCTGCTGTTGCAGTTCCCTGCTGTGACTACTTCCCCCCTCCTCTATGGCTTGTGAACACCATGCTTAGGACTAGAATGGTGTGCTTAGGTACATAGTCTGTTGTGTAGTATGTTAAAGGAACCAGGGGATATGTGTACATGGTTGTGGGGTGTGTACATTTTGTGCATTTCGTGTGTAGGGTTGTAAGTTGTACATGGCTATGTATGTGTGTATATAGGTGCATGCGTGGGGGCATGGGTGCATGTGCATGTGTGTGTACATGGGTGCGGGTGCATGAGTATCTACATACGTGCGGGTGCGTGAGTTTGTACATGTGTGAGGGTGAGTGTAAATGGGTCTGGGTGCGTGAATGTATGGGTGCGTGCATGTATACATGGTTGTGTGTGGGGGTGTGTACATGGTTGTGTGCGTGCATGTATGTGTATATGGGTAAGGGTGCATACATGGGTATGGGTTAGTGTATGTGTATATGGGTATGGGTGCGTGCGTACATGGGTATGGGTGCGTGCGTACATGGGCATGGGTGCGTGCGTACATGGGCATGGGTGCGTGCGTACATGGGTATGGGTGCGTGCGTACATGGGAATGGGTGCGTGCGTACATGGGTATGGGTGCATGCGTGCGTACATGGGCATGGGTGCGTGCGTGTGTACATGGGTAAGGGTGCGTACGTGCGTACATGGGCATGGGTGCATGTGTACATGGGTATGGGTGCCTGCATGTGTACGTGGGGGTGTGTACATGGGTATGGGTGCATGTGTGTGTACATGGGTATGGATGCATGTGTGTTCATGGGTATGGGTGCATGCGTGTACATGGTTGTGCGTGCATGAGTGTGTACATGGGTATGGGTGCATGTGTGTACATGGTTGTGCGTGCATGAGTGTGTGGGTATATACAACAAAAATATCAAATAGTTAGCAGTGCTTACCCCACTATATGGCTTATTTCTTGCAGCGTGTAAGACAAATACCTGTAGCTTTCTTCACACCCGGAGATTGCTTCGGCCAACAGCAAATAACTTGCTAAGTAAAAAATGATCCAGCGTTGGCAGCTAAAACCACGGTTTGTATTGAAGAAATATATATACCATAGGCAATATGTATATTCTTGATCACAGCAACTAATTTATAATTCGAAACGCGTAAGCGTGGGCTCAGTGAGATGCTATTTTAGACGTTGTCTATGGTTTAAGTATTTTTTCAATAAAAATCCTGGTTTTAGCTACCAACGTTGGATCATTTTTCACTTATCAGGTGTATATATGTGTGTGTACATATGTGTACATGGGTGTGTGTCAAAGGGGGATGTGTGTGCAAAGTAATGTGTGTGAGTGTATGTCTACATATAAAGTCTATATATGGGTGTTTGGGTGTGTGCATGCAACATGTCTGTGCATGTTTGTGTGTGTTGTGTCTATGATGGCCCATCCCCCACAGCAGGCACCCAGCTTTCCTAGGATAGGAAATCTGTGTGATGCCATAAATCCCACAGCAGAGACCCAGTTCTCCTACTAATAGGAAAATAGGTTGCTCTGGGGGATATGGTGTAATCCAGCCTTCCTGGACACTGGGTAGCCGATATATATTTACATAGTGTTTTTTTTTTCCCTCATGAGGTAAACCTTTTGGATTAACATCAGATGTGGATTTTTATTCTTTATAAAATGGTCAATGAGGATTAGTTGGGAAGTGTTATTTAAATAAAGTGTTGTTTTTTTCTGTATGTCAGTGTGGATTTTTTTTTGCATTTTATTCCAGTGTTTAGTATGGAGGTGTCTGACAGACTCCTCTCATTATCTAATCACTAGGCTTGGTGTCATTCAAGCCCAAGACTGACACTAACCCCTTCTCACTATTACCCCAGTGACGCAACGCACCAAGGGGTAACTGGGAAGGAGTCCGGTAACTGGTCAGAAGTGGACCCACTAATGTGACGGTCCCCACTTCTTGGAAGCAGCTGCAGCCTGGTAATTTTTTCAGAATGGGACTGATATCCATGTAACTTCCTGTTTCAGACAGAATCCAGGCTGCAGCTGACCGGGTTTAACCTGGGCTAGTATGAAAAAGGGGGGGGGTGGGGGGGGCGACCTAAGTCGTTATTTTATAGGCTTTTTAATAAACGATAAAAAAGAATGTGAGTCCCCCGTTTCATAATCAGTTAGGTAAAACTGACAGCTGCTTGTCTGATACTATAAGGATGTGGAAAGTGCATTGCTATTGGATCCATTCCATCCTCAAAAATATCAACCCACAGTCACCACCTAGAGAGCCTGGACCAATCCCAGTAAAATGGCTCCCCTTCTGATGGTTACCGACTCTTTTCACCCCAATAGTAATGGAGAGGCGTCTGTCAGGTCCTTCATTAACTGCACGTGGATAAAAATTGTAAAGGAAACACTGACACCAAGACAAAAACACTTTATTCAAATATATACTACCAGACACCATCTCCTATTGACATTTTATCAAAGAAAATTTAACCAATCCGACCTAGTCCAACGGGAGCTCTGTAGAGTAAAAAAAAAAAAGTACAAAAATTATGACAGTAGAGAACTCCATCCCCTGCAACCTCTGAGGACATGCAGCGGTTTAAACTTCTGAGGGTGCAGGGGAGGGTGTTCCGGCTGCAACAATATGTTCCTGTCCTCGGGGGTAGGAGAGCATAGCTGCAGCAAAATCTCATCATGGGGGGGATTGGTCTTCTGTTCCCCTCACATAGAACATTGTGCCTGGTAAGCTGTGACCTTAAACCCTTCTCCTGCCCTCCCCCACTATCATGTAATGTGGTCCTAGTGCAACATAGAAGACTACCTCCAACCCCATAAACTCTCCACCACACCCCACCTATCAACCCATGCACCTATTCGCTCCAACCTCCACCTATCACCCCATGTGGAGATGTACAGAGGTTGGAACAGATAGGATGTGCTGGAAAAGAGGAATCTAAGCGTATGTTTCGACACATGTACTGGCGGTGCGTAAAGGAAGGCACCGCAGTGCATCGCGAATTTCGGGAGCTCACTATTACGCGCGTACATCCCAAGACACAAGGGGGCTGGCTATTATAAAATGGTTTATATCACGAACTTTATGGCATTATTATTCAATTTACAATTGGTCATGGTGTGCCGTATTATTCAGTAACTATGTGGTGAGATATGTGGATCATGATGTGGGTGGTATTACTTGTATAGCTTGTACTATTGATAATATTGGTCTTGGCACACTAATTTGTTCAGTAACAATAGAGTGATATTAGCTTGTTGTACAGACACGTTATAACAGTAACCGTATGACCATTTACTACATAGTAACATAGTGCAGTTGAAAAAAAGGCACATGTCCCATCAAGTCAAACAAGGGAGGGAAAAACGTGGATGAAGGAGGGAGATAGATGGTTTTTTTTTTTTTAAAGCTTAGTTTCCCCTACTGATGAAGCTTTGGAATACACAAGTCTATATTTCATCAACAGTCACAGGATTTGGACATTTTTTTCAGTGTATTCTGTGTTTATGAATCTCCCTGAAACAATGACCGTTACCAGCACTAGGTGTAGACCGTCAATACAAAATCCATTCTGTATCTTATACACGTAAGGATATTTACTGAGGGAAACTAAAAACGAAAAATGTCCAGTGGACTATAGAACATGTGCTATATTCCGTCGAGTCCCTGCAGCCATAATTTACTGGGCCACCGGGAATCTGAAATCCGACTGCCGGTTTTTGCAAAAATTAACAGCAGTTCGGCGCAGTTAAAATACTGTTGGGTTTCTGATGGTATTTTGACTTTGCTTGTGTAGACCTAGCCTAAGCAAGAAACCAATCGGCCCCAAGGAAGACTTCATTTTCTGATCCTAAATTTGGCCATCAGACTGAATCCAGATGTTTTTATATGCTACATTATGTGTGGCCGATTCCCATAGACTTTACTAATGTCAACTTTTCTTCTGGCGCGCAGAAACAAAGTGGGTAAAAACTAGTCGGCAGTTAATCATAGCTTTTCAGTGAGAGCTATGAATTACTGTATTTGTGGCCGTACTAAACGGGCGAGCATTGCACTAAGGTTGTCCCTACCAACTATATAGTCACGTGTATGGGGGACAAATATACAGTCTGCAGAGCCTGTGTACACTGATATCTACCACTGTATGGTCACTGTATGGAGGTAATATACAGTCTGCAGAGCCTGTGTACACTGGTGTCTGCCACTATATGGTCACTGTATGGAGGTAACATACAGTCTGCAGAGCCCTTGTACACTGGTGTCTACCACTATATGGGTACTGTTTGGAGGTAATATACAGTCTGCAGAGCCTGTGTACACTGGTGTCTACCACTATATGGTCACTGTATGGAGGTAATATAGAGTCTGCAGAGCCTTTGCACTCTGGTGTCTACCACTCTATGGTCACTGTATGATGGAAATATTGATTGTAGTATAATGGTTTAGGTTCAAGCACAGTTTAACGGTATCTTCCAGCTCTTCTGGATGAAGAATAGACCATCCAACCTCTAGAAAAGCTGGGTGACAGCAAAACGTTCACTTAGCTTTCTTCTAGAGCCGGTACATGGTCATAGTGGGTGTGGCTTTTGTTAAGGGGTGTGGTATGATGTGAAAGGGGCGTGGCAATGGAAATTGATAATGGGGGCATTTTCAGGTTTAGTGCCTAGGGCAGCATGACCTATAAATACAGCCCTGGATGGAGTCATTTATCAGGGTAACACATAGGTCCCTCAAAGCCACATCAGAACTGGACTGGTCCCTAAAAAAAAAATCTATGTTGCTAATTTTTTCTAAAATGTTAAAAATTATTGCTAAATTTCTAAAACCCCCTAATGCTGTAAAAAAGTAAAAAGACATTTCATAAATGATGTCAACCTGCAATAGATATATGGTAGATGCTATTTATTAACTATTTTGTGTGGAATTACACACAGAAATTTTTGAACTTTGAAATTGGCCAATTTTTTCAACATTTTCATGATATTTTGATATTTTCACAAACATAAAAGGTTTGTATGGACCAAAATTTCTTACTATTTTCTTACAATGTGTCACGAGAAAACATTCTCTGAATCACATGGATAGGTAAAAGTAATCAAAAAGTTATTCTCGCAGGAAGTGTCAGATTTTAAAAGTGTGGCTCTGTACAGGAGGACAGAACTGGCTGTGACGGTATGGAGTTAAATGGTACCTGTAATTTTTTACTAACTTATGACATGTCATAGTGTGTCTTAGCTTAAGTTCATCTCTTCTAGTATGTAATCTTTCTGTGAATCTGTACACTGCTTGTTTAACGCTCCAAGGAAAGCTGATGGGAACTGATTGGAAACGATGGGGCACAGCGCTCAGAAGAATGCTTCTGTCCACAGCCATATTTAACACTAGGCACTGGAGGGCCAGTGCCTATGGTGGTACCCAGCAATAGAAACAACCGGCACACGTGTGTTTGTTTTTTTTAATCTCTCTGCCTCCCTTCCCAATAGGTGTCTTTCCAGCAAGGGGACGGGGAGGCCAGTGGCACATTATTAGAGTTATACCGTTATAACTTCTACCCTCTGTGGCCCGTCTCCTGCCCCCTGTGGTCTGTCTCTTGCAGGAGACAGGCCACAAGGGGGAAGAAGTTGCCCTCTGCTAACTGTCTCCTGCTTTCGGTATGTCTCCAGTGGCCACAGGGAGCAGGAGTTTCTCCTTGTCTCCTGCCCCTTGCAGTCTGTCTCTGGCAGTCACAGGGGACAGAATACAGGCTGCAGAAGTTGCCTCCTTGTCTCCTGCTCCCTGCGACCTCCAGATACAGATCTCGGGGGAGGAGCAAGGGACAGGAGATAATGGAGGACAGACTCTGGCGATTGCCTATGGCAATAGCCTATTCAGCATCCAGGAAAGTTGGGTGACACTATTCCCCAAAGGTGGCACCCAGTATTCCTATCATGGAAAGCGGGATGTCACCTGTGGGCGATGGGCGTAACCCAGCTTGCCTGGATGCTGGTTAGGTTGTCCAGCCTATATGTATTTGTGTAATGTTTGTCTATTTACAGGTTCCTATTCAGACGGATCAATCTTGGATCTTTTTTTTTTTTTTTTTCAAAATAAAATAGTTAAAGAGGATTGTAGTCAGGGAGTGTTTATTTACATAAAAGTTTTTTTGTGCAATTTGTGTGTGTCTTTTATTAATATAGTTCCAGTGATAGTAATGGAGGTGCCTGACAGACACCTCTTCATTACTATCACTCAGGCTTATTGTCAGCCAGCGTTGTTTCTTGTTGCCCAAGGGTGAAATTAACCCCGTGTCACTATTACCCCAGTACCCAATGCACCAGGGGTACTGTGAAGAGCCGGTTCAAAAGCAAACCCTCTAATGTGATGTCCTGCTTCTAGAGCAGCTGTGAGCTGGTATTTTTAGAATGGGAAGGGACCAGTGTGGATGGTTCTTCCCATTCTGATAGTATCAGGCTAGAGCTGTCGGTTTTACCCTGGCTGGTTATGTAAAATGGGGGGGGCCCCCACACATCATTTTTTTGCCAAAAAAAATTAATTTCTTTAATGAGAATCTAAACATGAGCATCCACTGTAATTAGGATTCTCAATAAATTAATGATATAAAGGAAATGCAGTCACTCCATTATGCATAACTAGTCAAGGTAAAACCTACAGCTGCAGCCTGATACTATCAGAATAGTCCCTTCCCACTTTTAAAAATACAAGCCTGCAGCCAGCCCAGAAGTTGACCATCACATTAGAGCAGTGTTTCTCAACTCCAGTCCTCAAGACCCACCAACAGGTCATGTTTTCAGGATTTCCTCAGTATTGCACAGGTGATGTAATTATTGTCCATGCATTCTGTTGGAGATCCTGACACAGGTGATATAATTACTGTCAGTGCATTCTGTTGGAGATCCGGAAAACATGACCTGTTGGTGGGTCTTGAGGACTGGAGTTGAGAAACACTGCATTAGAGTGTCCACTTCTGATGGTTACTCAACTCTTCTCAGTACCCCTGGTGTATTGTGTACAAGGATAATAGTGACACAGAGCTGGTGTCAGCCTTGGGGTGACAAAAACTACCGCTGGCTAACAACAAGCCTGAGCAATAGTAATGGAAAGGCATCTGTCAGACACCTCCATTACATTAAAAAAAAGTTTTACCTAAATAAACATTCCCCGACATCAGCCATCTTTCACCATTTTATTTTAAAAAAAAATCAAACGTTGGTCTGACATAATGCAATGAGTCCGAAATAGTCCAAAGAGTAAACCTGTATAAATATAAGAATATGAAAAAGAATGACAGTGCTAAACTCCATCTCCTGCACCCCATGAAGAACATTCTTGCAGCTGATCTTATGGGGGTGCACGGTATGGGGTTCAACCTGTACAATATAATTCTAGGGGTACAGACATAGCTGCTGCACAATCTCTAGGGGGGTGGTCCTATAGCCCCCCCCCCCCATGAGATTTTATGCTGTTCTCTCTACTCTTCTCTCCCACAACTCCCCACCATTGTGTTGTGTCCTAGTGCCAACACAAAATACCACCCCCCATCCCTCTATAACCTCTCCACCTAATACCCCATAGTCATCTCACCTCAACCTATCACTGCATTCCACCTATCACCCCATAACCTACCCACCTACCACCCCATGTGGAGCTTGTACAGTGGTGGCCACCGGTAGGAAAGTGCTGAAAAAAATAGATTTGTAAGGTTTTTGTGTGGTAAATTTTGCAGGGACGAGTCATGGCCGGGAAAAATCATTATGGCGGCCTGGACAGGATGGAGAAGAAAAGGGAAAAAGAAAAATTCCAGTCATAGAAGATGTCTTCAGTGAGTCCCTAGATGTCGCTGCACTGTAGTCACTTAAACATCTGCAGAGCCTGTGTACACTGATTTCTACCATTATATAATCACCATATGGTTGAAATATTGGTTGTAGTGTAATGGTTTAGGTTCAGGCAGTTTGGCGGTATCTCTTAGCTCTCATGGAAGCTGAATAGGCTATCCAACAGTCCAGGAAACCTGAGTGACATCAAAACCCTAAATTAGCCAAGTAGGTGTGGCTTGTTGTGAAGGGGTGTGGTTAAAAAGAGGGCGTGATCATGCAATTTTTTTGGGCGGTGCTCTACATGTACCACAGCTTCAGATCTTCCTTATGCTCACTTTCAAAGGTTGGTAAGGATGCACACCCTCCTCTATAACCTGTGCATAAAGCTGCTTATCAACACCATGCTGAGGCTTGCATGGTAATCCGGTACACGTTGTGTCTGTTTTTGTGTCTGTACATGAGTTTGTATGTGTGGGGGTCTGTACATGATGGGGTTGCACGTGCGCATACGTTTTTGTGTGTCTGTACAAGGGTGAGCATGTCTGTGTGTGCATCTCTGTGTGTGCGCGTGCATGGGTGTGTGCATGCATATCTGTGTGTATATTGATGTGCGAGTGCCTGTGCATTTTTATGTCTTTGTGCATATCTGATGTCACAGACACCCAGCTTTTCTATGGTAGAAAAACTGAAAATATGCAATGAGTATGCAATGACTTAGAAATTTCATAACCTTTTTCGTAAAAATTTGCAAAACATATTTTTTTTTTTTTTTTTTTTTTTTTTTTAGAGACTAGTCCTATTCTGACGTGGCTTTGAGGGGCCTGTATGTTAGATACCATCATGAATTACTCAATCTAAAAAAATACACCCTTTAACTATTCAAAAAAGCATTAAGGAAGTTTGTTAACTCTTTGGGGCTTTTACAGAAATTAAAGCAAGGTGGAGGTGAAATTAAAAAATTTCACTTTTTCTGAAGATTTAAAATTTGTATCCATTTGGTACGCAGTAAATGTTACCATGGAATCTCCCGATTCTGCAGTTTTTACATACATCACATGCTATTTGACTCACCTATAATCCTCAGAATAGAAGAAATGCCTACTGAATTTGGGGGTCTCATTTTCATTATGATTTTCTTTAGGGTTAGGGGAGCCAGAGCGGAACAGTCGCAGGCAGGGGCCGCAGACAGAGCTTACTATAAATGGTGTATATAGTAAGTACACTGTATATAGTAAGTTGCTATAGGCAATGACCAAACTATAAATACTTTCTTCTTCAATAATACGTAGTAAAGATACAAATTTTAAAATCCATAGACAAAAAGTGCAATACTTATCGCATAGTCGATTGTTAGATACTCCTGGAAAGGTAGATGAGGATTAGCCGGAGGCCGCGAGCCGCCCGCACACCTGTGCGACGTTTCGAAGTCTGAGCTTCTTTTTCATGTCTGTATATAGTAAGAGCTCATCACAAGGCATTATGAGAAAGGAGCTGGGGAGCTCATGCGCCCTCTACTGGATGTAACAAATCCTCAATTTACTTCTGATTCATCGTATCTTTAAGAAGCAAATGGAATATTAGTCTAGCCAGTATCACTGGCCTTTATGGAATATATCCAACGTTGTAGTAAGCAGGGTGGATTTGATTTAAATCTAACTGATTTAAATCACGATTTAAATCACGATTTAAATCACTAGTCAGTAAGAGAAGAAAGGCAGACCGCTTCACCCTTGTTCCATGCAGAGGCTTGTGAGCTGTGATCAATCAATCCTGGGCGTTAGTAATTCTGAAGCGTGGTGGATGTGAGGAGCCCGGAGAGAACCCGTGGATCCAAACGGGCAATACAACTAGTAAATACAAAAGAAAAAGTTCTCCCGCTCTCTCATCTTCATATTAATACATCTTCTTTATTAGGTAAAGATTAAAAATCCATAATGGCACAAGACATTCGCTTACGCGTTTCGGGTAACTAAACCCTTAATCATAGCATGAGCTATTGTGCAAAAATACAAACTATATATCCCTTATCCGGAAATGACGAATTGCCCACTACAACAAAGTCACATGATATACGAAATACATGTTGAATGAAATAAAAACACATTAAAAGTACTATAATTATGAATGTCTAATAATAATACAAAAGATCATTTCTATAATTTAGACCATATGGTACCCTAGTGTTTAATTTAAAAATCCAAAATGCCTCTCGATTGAGGAGTAGTTGTTTTAAATTCCCTCCTCGGGGACCAAGCTTTACCCTCTCTATGCCAAAAAATTGAAAATGAGATAAATCACCTTCATGAACGGTTAAAAAATGCTTGTACGCTCCCGAGATACTAACATGTCCCATATGTAATATATGGGAAATGTGTTCATAAATTCTACGTTTCAGTTTTCTAATAGTGTGACCCACATACATTAGATCACAATCCCGGCATCTAATCGCATAAACTACTGCTTCCGAATTGCAGTTAATAAAACCATCTATTCGGTATGTACTGTCTCCCTGACGAGCCGAAAAATGTGTGACATGTTCTGTGTATTTGCACATGTTGCACCGCAGTCCCCTACACTGAAAATTACCCTTGACTGATAGCCATGAGGTATCTTGTGTAACATCATTAAAAAGACTAGGTGACAACATTGTCGCCAAAGATTTCCCACGTCTAGGCACATATCTCACCCCTCCTTCTAAAACCTTCGCTGTTATACTGTCCTGGCACACAATAGGTAAGTTTTTTTGTATAAGTTTAACAATTCGTTTAGACTGATTGCTGTAAGACGTAGAGAATGTCAATGGGGTCGACACTTCATTCTGTTTCCTTCTATACTGCTGAGTACAAAATAAATCCCTCCTTTTTTTCGTTGCCACTAAATGCTGAGCTCTTTCAATGTTCCATTTGGGGTAACCTCTTTTATTTAATTGGGTCCGGATAATATTATTTTGTATATTCAATTCCTTATTGTCCGAACACAGCCGTCTGGCTCTGACGAACTCCCCCACAGGTAGAGCTTTTAAGGTGTGATCTGGATGATTGCTCCTGGCATGTAAAACTGTATTGCCAGCAACACTTTTCCTATATAATGAGGTACATACGATGTTATTTTTGATGTACAAATTGATATCCAAAAAATGGATACTATATTTGCTCGTGATAGAAGTGAATTTTAAATTTAACTCATTAATATTCAAATACATGACAAATCTATCAGCATCCAAAACATCACCTTCCCACACCACCAGAACATCCTCGATAAATCTTCCAAAATACCTGATATTTCCAAAAAAAAGGGTTATTCACTGAAAAAATACACTTCTCCTCCCACCAGGCCATGTACAAGTTGGCCAGAGAGGGGGAGAACTTGGCTCCCATCGGAGCACCCTGCACCTGTAAATAATAAACCCCATTGAAAATAAAGTAATTATGTTTAAGTAAATAATCAACAACCTGTAAAACAAATTCAATAAGTTCTTCTGAATATGAATCATCACTATATAGGTGGTGTGCCAAGGCAGTTAATGCCAAATCATGTGGGATAGAGGAATACAAAGAGCAAACATCGCATGTCATCCACAAAAAATTATCTTTCCAATCAAAATCACTAACTGTCCTCAACACTTGTGTACTGTCCTTTATGTAACTCGGGGTGCACACTACCAAGGGTTGCAGTATACTGTCAACCCAAGCACAGATTCTCTCATTAAGAGAACCAATACCCGCTATTATGGGTCTCAGAGGGGGCAAGGTGGTAGACTTATGCACATAAGTCCACCACCTTGCCCCCTTTGAGACCCATTATAGCGGGTATTGGTTCCCTTAATGAGAGAATCTGTGCTTGGGTTGACAGCATACTGCAACCCTTGGTAGTGTTGGCACCCGAGTTATATAAAGGACAGTACACAAGTGTTGAGGACATTTAGTGATTTTGATTGGAAAGATAAATTTTTTTTGGGATGACATGCGATGTTTGCTCTTTGTATTCCTCTATCCCACATGATTTGGCATTAATTGCCTTGGCACACCACCTATATAGTGATGATTCATATTCAGAAGAACTCATTGAATTTGTTTTACAGGTTGTTGATTATTTACTTAAACATAATTACTTTATTTTCAATGGGGTTTATTATTTACAGGTGCAGGGTGCTCCGATGGGTGCCAAGTTCTCCCCCCTCTCTGGCCAACTTGTACATGGCCTGGTGGGAGGAGAAGTGTATTTTTTCAGTGAATAACCTTTTTTGGAAATATTAGATATTTTGGAAGATTTATCGATGATGTTCTGGTGGTGTGGGAAGGTGATGTTTTGGATGCTGATAGATTTGTCATGTATTTGAATATTAATGAGTTAAATTTAAAATTCACTTCTATAACAAGCAAATCTTTGTATCCATTTTTTGGATATCAATTTGTACATCAAAAATAACATCGTATGTACCTCATTATATGGGAAAAGTGTTGCTGGAAATTTAAGTTTTCATGACGGGGAAAATTTCATCCAGTTTCAAAACATTAAAAGCATATACCTGGGGGGGGAGTTTTTTCTGGGGCCAGACGGCTGTTTTCAAAACAAAAAGGGAAAATTTGAATTTTAAACCAAAAAAAATTTTTTTGGGGGAAACCCGATTTTGGGAAAAAAAGAGGTTTTCCCCCAAAGGGAAACTTTGAAAAAGCTCAGCATTTAGGGGGAAAAAAAAAAAAGGAGGGATTTTTTTTTTAAACCTAAAGCGTTTAAAAGGGAAAAAAACAGAATGAAGTGTCGCCCCAAATTGACTTTTTTCTTCCCGTTTACAGCAATCTAGGTTAAACCCCAAAATTTCAAAAAATTTAAATAAAAAAAAATTACCTTTTTTGGGTGAAAGGAAAGAAAAAAAACAAAGCGGGTTTTTAAAAGGATGGGGTGGTTAGGGGTCCCCTAGAATTTTGGGAAAATTTCTTTGGCGGCCCTTTGTTGTAAACCTAGTCTTTTTAATGATTTACAAAAGGGGACCTGTCATGGCTATCAGCCCAAAGGGCCCAAATTTCCAGTGTAGAGGTTTTGGGGTTTGAAAACATTTTGAAAATTACCCTGAAATTAACCCCCAACATTTTTGGGGTTCTTCAGGGGGGATAAAAACATCCCCCAAAAAGAGGGTTTTTCTTTTTAAACAAAAAATCGGAAGCAGTGGTTTATGCGATTAGAGTCGGGTTTGGGTTCAAATTTTGTATGGGGGGGTCATTTTATTAAAAAAATTTAAAACGCGGGAATTTTTGGGAGCTTTATTTCCCTTATATTGCATGGGGGTTTTTCATGTCAGCATCCCCGGGAAACGGCCCCAAGAAAATTTTTTTAACCTTTCATGAAGGGATCTATTTTTCATTTTTCCCCCAAATTCTTTGGAAATTAGAGAGGGTTTTAAAACTTGGCCCCGGGGCCGAGGGGGAATCAAAAAAACCAATTACTTTTTTTAATCGGAAGCATTTTTGGTTTTTTTAAAATTTAAAACCCAGGGTTCCCCATATGGGTTTTAAAACTATAGAAAAAAAATGTTTCTTTTGTATTATTAATTGGGAACTTTCCAAAATTTTTTTAAGTCCCTTTTTAATGTTTTTTTTTTTTTTATTCATTTTGTGTTTTTATATAATTTTTGACTATTTTTGTTGTGGGAAATTTTCCTTTTCTTTTTCCGGGATGGGGATATATGGGTTTTATTTTTTGGCAAATTGTAAGGGTTTATGATTAAAAGGGGTTTATAAAAACCGGAAAACCCCCGGGGTTAAGCAAAATTTTCCCTTTTTGCCATTATGGTTTTTTAACCCTTTTACCTAATAAAGAAAAAATTTTAATTAAATATAAAGTTTTTGGGGGGAGAGGGGGTTTTGAACTTTTTTCTTTTGTATTTTTTCACAGTAAGGTTTGGGATTTAAAATTTCAGTGATTTAAAATCAAATTTTTTCCCCAAAAACTAGTTTTTTGTTTTTAAAAACCCAGGGCCAGTAGAGGGAAGATTTTTAAAAATTCATTTTTTATATTTACTTTTTTTCCCCATTTTTAATTTGGGGTTTAAAATTCTTTTCATTTTTGGGGAACCACTTTTTCTGTTGTACTTAGGGAAGGAAAAAAAATAATCCTAAACCTTAAAAAAACAATTTAAATAGTTTTTATTAAAACTAAAAACCAAAAAAAACAAAATTACAGCAAAAAGTTATTTGCTTAAACAAACAGCCCATTTTTGTTAAAAAATTTTGGGGGCCCTAAACAAAAAATATAATTTTTTTAAAAAAATTTTGGGGGACTGTCAGCCCCCCGGGGACACATAGTTTCATAGTTTGTTGGTTTAAAAAAAGAAAAAAGGTCGTCCACCCTAGTTCAAGCCCCGAAAAAACTTAAAATACTACTGCCCCTTTGCTGTCCTCTTGTAATTTCACTTGTCGCCCTTCCTTAAACCATCATTTCTTCTTTGTTCCTATTCATTTTTGGGGAAAAGAAAAACAAAGCTTTCCTGCTTTTATTGGGCCCCAAAAAACGATTTCTTTTTTTTGGAAGGGAATGAAGTCCAAAAGGAAAGGGGAATTTTTTTCCCAACGCCTCCGCGAAGAAGCTACTGCTTTTTTTAAAATTTGAAAAATTATTTAAAAACAGTCTTAAATCCAAGCGTTAAAGTGATTTTTCCCCCAAGTTTCCCGGGTTGTGTGCCCTTCCTTAAAATATTTTTCGCAAAACAATTTTTTTTTTGGAAAGGTTTTTCCCCCTTAGCTTCTGAAGTTTTATTTTTTTTTGGCATTAAAGATGGATAAATTGTTTGGGATCCCCCATGTCATAGCAAACCCTTTTCCCTCACCCACTTGGGTTTATTGCTTCCTGTATTGGATTTTGGGAAAAATATTTCCCAAAAAAAATGAGGGGGCCTTTGGGCTTGTCCCTTTGTTTTTTTTAACTGTTTTGTTTTTTAAAGTTCTGCCCTTTGGTGGGTTTGGGGTTTTTAAAAAAGTGTTTTCATTGCCCTTCCAAATTTAAAACGGGCATCGGGCAATAAAAAAAGCTATTTTTTTTTGTATTTTTTTTTTAAAAGGGCTTGAGAGATGGGTTTCGGAAGTCGGAAATATGTTCAAAAATTTCTTTTAAAGCCCAATTTTAAAGGATTTTGGCCGTGCAATTTTCCCTTTAAAATTTTTTTCTCGATTTTTTTTCCCACAAAGTGTCATCAAAATGGGGAAAATTTTTTTGATTACACCCTCAAAACGTAAACCCCGGGGTTTTTAAACCCTAACTTTCTTTGGGGGGAGCTTTTTGTTGGGTTTCCCCACCCACCCTTTTTCGAGCTGCTTAACACCCAAAATAAATTTATTAGGGGTATTTTGAAATTTTCAACAACAGTGCCTTTATTTCTGGGAAACACTTAAGTCTTTGGTAAAAAGGGTTTGCAGAAAACAGGGAGCACTGCAACCCATTTGTTTTTTGCAGCTTTGTTTTTCCCTCCCTTCTTTTTCTTAAATCCCCTTTTCTTCTTGGTTACTTTTTGCCCCATTGTCAGGACCCAAACTCCCCGTACTGGGACTTTTAAATTTTTTTGTTCCCCTTGGCCCTTTATAGTTTTTTACTCCCAACTTTTTGTAAGTTTTCTGACTTTTTGTGGTTTTCCCCTTGCCCGTTTTTCATTTGGTTTGTGAAGGGAAAGCTTTCCCCTTTTTTGGGTTGTTATACAAGAAATAAAAATAGGATAAATTGGGGGCTTTTAATCCCAACCCATCAATATTTTTGGTTAAAAATTTTACCCTCCCAGGGGCCTTTTGCACTTTGCTCAATTTTTTTGTCTTTCACTTGTTTCCCGGGCAATTTCCCTGAAAAATTTCGTTTCCGGGCGGGGGTTGGGACTGTACCCTGGTCTCAGTGACTAAACCATATTAATGAACTGTGGGTTTTCTCGGGCCCAGACGGGAAAGGGAAAGAGTTGTTGCAAAATAAACTGGGCCAATTTTTTCATCCCCTCAACTCTTTTTTAAAATTGTTGTTTTATCAAAAAATATCTATGGTGGTTCCGGAGGAAAAAGGTTTTTTTTCCTTTTGGGTGAGGGTTTAAATTTGTGGTTTGGGGGGTTTGTCTGATGATAAAGGGGCTGTTTTGGCTAATGAAGCACTACCCTGGATGGAAAAATTCTAAAAAATGTAAAAAACAGGTTGTTTTGGTGATCTTGGAGGTTTGGATTTTTTTCCAGAACCCATAAACCCCCCTTTAAACAAAAAAAAAGTAAATTGCTTTTTTTTTTTTTTTTATAAAAATTTCTGCTTATTGTAAAAAACCATTCATTTGCCCTTCCCCCAAAAAAAGGTTTTTATTTTTTTTTCTTCATCAAAAATTCTGTCCCAAAAATGCCCAGAAACCAGCAGTAATTAAAAAGGGAAATATTTTTTTTTCTCACACATGCCCGTTAAGTCTTTAGAAATAGGAATTCAATAAAAATGTTTACCAACCTGAAGTTCTGCCTGTTCAAAAAGTGTTTTTTTTTGGTCATCTTCATCACCCACTTCTCATGATGTTGCCTCATTTGCGCCACCAGGTTTTTCTTTTTTCTTTGTTGCTTCGTTTGCTTTTTTCCCAAGCAGGGCCTCCCTTCGTGGGCCCAAAAAGGAAAGGCTTAAATTTTAAAAATATTCCCAATCCCTGGGTCCCCTTTTTGGTTTTTGGTGCCTTTTTTAAGGAAAAAAGTAATAAATACCAGATCGTACACACAAAAAAGATCCGACTTGTCTGTCTGTGGCTATGTTTGCGTTTTTTGTGCTCAAATTTTTAAATTTCTTTTCTTTTTTCTGCTTGCCCTTCCTCCCCCTCACACTTTGTTTTTCCAACATTCTTCTTGTTTTTTGTGCGTTTCTTTTTCCCACCCCCAAAAATTTCAGAAAAATATTTTTTAACTTCTTGGATTGGAAATTGAAGGGGTTGTTTCTGTATTATAGGTTTGTAGAACAATAGGTTTTAAGGTCTTTTTTTTAAAAATTTTTTCATGTTTGTAACTTTTTTGCGGGTAAAGGGAAGGGTTTTTGAGACCTTTTGCGGAGTAAAATTTTCATTTTTTGAAAAACCTGCGTAAGAAAAAGCGAGGCGCCCGGGTGAAAATTATGGGAAAGAAAAAAAATTTCCCCCACTAACCCTACGGGAAAACCATTCTGGAAGGGCTTTGGCATTGTGAATTTTAAACACTATACAGCCTTTATTCTCTGATTTTAAAAACTCAGTTTTTCTCATGAGGGAAAAAACCTTTGGTTTTGGAAAAAATTTTTTCCCCTCAAAAAAGAATTTTTTTGGGAAAAAAATCCGTTTTTAAATCAAAAAAAACCCGATTTAAAATCAAAAAAATCAGATTTTTTTGATTTTTTTTTTTTAAAAAAACATTGATTTTTATCCACCCTGGTAGTAAGTATATGGACTCCTAAAGTATTTCAACCATTTTTTTTATTTTTTTTTTTTGCATTAGGCGGGGAAAAAAGAAACTTTTTTTTTTCAAAAAAGTTGCAATTTTTTGCTGAAAAAAGTTTCATTTTTTAAAAAAGGAATCCTGGAACAAAAAAAAATCCCAAAAATTTTTTTATGCAAAAACCCCAAAATTTTGGATGTAAATGCATTTTTGGGGCACAGCAGGGGGTTTCAAGGGAAGTAGGTATTTGGCTTTTGGAAATCAGGTTTTTGGGGTTGGGGGCCTGGTTTCCCTTTTTTAAAAGGGTCTCCATGTACCAGAAAAAAGGTGAAACCTTTTTTAGAAGTCACCCCTTTCCCGAAAAAATAACCCTTCATGGAAACTCAAACTAGGAGTGCAAATTTTTGGGTGCACAGGGTTTATTTGTTTTTTGTTTTTTGGGGCCCTGAAAAATTTTGGGGCCCCATTTTTTTCAGCGTTTGGCCGGGTTTTGGGATAAATGAATAATTTTTTCCCGTGGGAGTCGGGAAAAATTACAAGTTTCAAATTTTTAAAAGGTTTTTTTTTTTTTTTTATTACTTTTAAAACAATAAAAAAAACGTTTGCAAAGAAAATTTTGTTTTTGTTTTTTTGTCATAATTTCCCGCGCCGTTTTGTTTTTTATTTTTCTGTATATGGAGCTGTATAAAGCCTTGTTTTTGCGGGATGAGTTGTGGTTTTCATTGGTGTCATTTTGAGGTTTGCTACAAATACAAAATCCTATAAAAAATAACTAGACAGTCAACAGTTAACCTCTTAAGACAATCAAAAACCCTTTCATAAAAACTACAAGGTAGGTGTTTAAAAAACATATCATTTAAAGGGTCTATCTGTCCCTTAAAACCCTATAATACCCTTTTCTTTACTCTTAACAGGGGTAAAACCCCAAAAAAGGGGGCCCCGTCCACTAAAACCCTGGGAAAACCCTAGGTACACGTTTCCCCATCCCTTTAAAGGGGGTTTTACTTGGAAAAAATGGTATATGGGAAAAGGGAAAAAAGGGGCAGGGGTATTAAAATAAGGCTTTTTTTAAACCCTTAATTGGTATTCCAGAAAAGGCAAATGGTCAAAAAATTTCCCCCAAAATTTTTTGTTCTTGGGGGACTAAATTTTAGCTATTTCAAGATTTTTAAAGACAATGAAAGGATATAAATTTTTTTCCCCAAAAAACGTTTTGTCCCCCCAACAAAAGCTTAAAAAATGGGTTGGGTTTCCGTTTTTAATTTTTTAGATGTAAATTAAAGCCCCCATTAAAATAGCCCATAAATTCTGTGGACCCCTTTCCAAAAGGGCTCTTTTTTCTGTTGGCCAAAGGGCCCATGGGCACTTGTTTTCACTCAAAGCTCAGAGGCCACTTCCCTCTAAAAGATTTCCAGCCTGAAGCTATAAAGTCAAAGTGTTTTCTTTGGGTTTATCATGTCAAAATTTGAACAGCATAAAGAGGAGGGGCTGTTTTTAAATTCCCCGTTAGTAATAAGCCTCGATAGGTTTCATTGTGTTATGGAGGGATACAAATGTTCATTGCTACTATATTTTTAAAGCACCTTTTTAGGGGGCATTTCAATGTTTTGGTTTGGCCGGTGTTAAAGCACCTAGTTTTTGGTATATTACAGTTTATTTATATTTAGGGAAAATCGGGAATGTCTTTTTTTATTTTTTCATTTTGAAATTTTTAACTTAAAAACCAAATAAACTTTTAACTTTTTGTGAGTAATGTGTTTTTTTTCAGCCCTATGTTATTGGAAACCCTTTGGGAAAATTTATCAAACCCAAAAATTTTTGTTGACTGTGAATGATTTTTCAAAATAAAAAAAAACAGGGAAATTCCCTGGGTTTTTTTTGAGCACCCTAGAAACCCTTGGTTTTAAAATGTACCTGATTGAAGGGCTGTGTGTTTTGGCATTTAAAAAACCCGTGGGTAATTTTCTTTTTAGTTTTTAGGAGCTTTAAACGGTTTTTATTTTTTTTGTACAAAAAAAAAGTTTGTATTTTTAAAGGGGAAATCAAAAAGGGGGTAAATTTTTCCAAAGGGGGGGCAATGGATACATTGTCCTTTCACTAAGTTTATCATAGTGATATGCGTGGGATATTTGCAGTACTTATTTTTATGGTATAGGTACAAATCTATTGCAATAATAGCGTCTTTTTCTGGATCAGCCTGATGCCACATAGCTTTCCCATGATCAAAAAACAATTGCTGCGGGGGATGTGATATTGCCCACCTTACTTGGATGCTAGATACGCTATCCAAGGAAAGCTGGGTGAAGCCAAGATTCCCCAAGTCAATCAGAGTTACAATGATGGGATAGCTGTGTACCTGCTGTAGGGAATGTACAGAATATGCATAGAAATATATAAAGCAAATTAGATATTTGTACATGTATTACATGAGGAAAGAATGTTTATTTTACAAACTGATTGGTGCATTGTACTACACACAGCCAGCTGCAGGCACCCAAGTAGTGAATTGGAGCAGAGATGCAGGGGCATGAAGTGTACATATCTGAGAATGATGATGTAAGGGTGTACACGGCAGGGCTGAACAGTGCTTGGAGGATTAGGGGGTGGGTGCAGGGCATTATGCAACTGCAGTGCATTGTGGGGAAGCACTGCTGGAGAACTACTGACACTCCTACAAGCAGGAAGTTTCACTGCAAAAAGTGGATCTTATAATAGATGAATAAAGAAGCAAAAGTAAAGAAACACATGAAGGGAGTGGAGTATCTTTAATTTTCAGTATAATTGCTGTTTATTGTGTTCTATGACATCATTACATTCCTGGATAACCCCTTTATTGTGCAGTGTCATTATAAGGAGAGCAACAGTACAACATTAATCCAACATCTTAAACATGTATAATTACGTTTTTTGTTGCTCTCTATTGTTTATTTTCAGTGCACTTTAAGTGGGCATGGCCTTAGGAGGTCCAGCAGGGCAGAGCCAAAGCTCCGACTCAATTTCCCTAACTCCGACTCCTGATCCCACTCCCTCATACATGGCGCATGTTTAAGTGATAACTTTACTGTAGTAAAATGATAACATCAGGCTTTTATCAGTTTATAATACAATAATCAAACTATTTAGGTAGAACATACACTGATAAGCAAAATGGTAACCATGTTTTGAACTTTCGACCTTCAGGCTCCATATCTTACCATCTGCTACAGCCTTGAACGTGAGACTACCATAATTTTATAGACAATCATCTTAGCTATTTTTACATACATTTGACTTGCAGGTATTTAGCATCTGCTTAGTTCTGCAGATTAATGTAATGTAACTGCATTGTTACTGTTTTGCACCTGAAAATAAAAATGTAAATTTTTATTATTTTGTCAGTATTTGGTAAATCCACCTTTGACTTTCAATACTGCCCGAATCCTTCTGGGCTGGATCAGATTCAAGCATGTATTGACCAAAATCTGATCACAGTTCTCTTCTACACGTTCCCAATGTTGGTACATACTGGACTTGGGTACGAATACAGCTTTTTCTTCAACTCTGCCCACAACTCTGTTCGATTGGGTTGAGGTCTGAGGACTATGGAGGCCAATACAGCAACTCTTCTTCATTGTCATTGAACCATTCCTTCTCCAACCTTGACATATGCAGGTTGTTGCCCTGCTGGAACACTGTCGTCCTTTTCATACCCAGAGTTTTCGAGTATATGCAGTAACTCATCTTGTAGGATACTCACATATAGCTCAGCATTGAGATCAACATTGATCCTGGTCAACATCTTTTGCTGTGAACCAACCCCATATCATCAAACTTCCTCCACTGACCTTGACAGTTTCTTCAATTTATCGACCCATTAGCCCCATTCTTTCAAAGCCATTTGCACCATTCAGAGCCCGGTCTATTGACTTTCATCACATTGCTCCAAATCACCCATTTCCAATCTTCCATTTTTCATACTTCCTACTTTTTTGCAAATTCGAGACAACGCTTATGACGAGATTGAAGTCGAGGCCTCTTCAACTTTTTTTGGACTATCATTTCAGACTTGGTTGTAATTTGTATTATACAAAAAGGAGAAGATTGTCCCACCACCAGGAGCAAAATAGTAACAATGCAGTTAAACGAAAAAAATCTGCAGGACTAAGCATATGCTAAATAGTTGGAGGTCAAAATTATGTATGAGATAGGCAAGATGATTGACTATAGAATGATTGTAGTCTCAAGTTGAAAGCTATAGTGGATAGTGAGATGTGGAGTCTGAAAGGCAAAAGTTCAAAACATTGTTACCCGTTTGCTTGTCGGTGTAAAATACATTTATTGGAATACAACTTTAGAACACAAAAAACATAAAAAAAAACTGTAAATATGCAAAACGCTGCAGTAAGTAGGAAAAAACAGTTTTCAACAAAAACATCCTGAATAACATTTTTGGAGTCTATGAATTTATTCTGAGAAATCGTATCGCCTCCATCTGATCCTCCTTCATAGTTGACCTCAAATCTGATCTCATTATTTCCAGGCTAGATTACAGCCTCTCTACACTAACTTGGGCTGGTGGCAAAGAGGTGACCACATGGGCAACATATCTAAAAAAGTCAGGGTATAAAGGAATTGCCTCATGCAGTCAGTTCTGATGAGTGGCTGAACTCTTCTACTTCTGTGAAAGGACGGAGGCCGGACACGGAGTGCAGCATAGGGGAAGGAAATACCTCCCTCCCGCATGACTCGGCGTGCCGCGATTGGCAGTGGGAGGCGGGGTTTGGGTGATGGGGGATGGTTGTTCATCCCTCTGCATACAGTCAGGAGGGGAGGTAGCACCCCTTACCCCTCTGCATCACCTGGGTGCTGCGATTGGCAGCGGGGGGGTGGGGTTTAGGTGCAGGGGGTTGGTTTTTCATCCCTCTGCATGTAGGCAGAAAGGCAGGAAGCAGAAGCGCCCGGGGGGTCAGCAAGTGAACACCTGCCGTGCACTGCTTCCTGCAATCATGTCTGCCGTGGACCAGCTTTTGGAGGAGCTGAGGGTGGCTGCCGACACCAGAGGGACGGACTGGCTGGTCAGAGAAGCATTGAGTGGGGTTGTGCCGCTTTCGGCGCCCCCAGTGAGCACACGGAGCGGCCGCCGGGCCAGGCCACCACAACGCCTGAGCCTGGACATTGCCCCCCAGGCCCGGAGTCGCCTTAGGAGCCCCTCCGGGGACCCTGCAGCATGGGCTCCGTGGTCATGCACAGCCGTTTGGCGGCCCATGGCTGGCAGGAATCCACGCAGGCGCCCGGGATTAGCGGAGGACAGGGGACCCCTATCTACCATTCAGATGGTGTCCGCTGCACCTCCTGTAGACCGTATGTTAGTTTCTGCTGCGGCCCGCCCGGGCGAGGCTCCTGCTAGGGGATCCGCTGGTCGCCGCATGGGGGTGCACACAGGGGCATCGGCTCCTGGTGGAGTCGACTCGGATGATTCAGAACGGGATCTCTTCAGCGGGTGGCTTGGAGTCCGGCGGCGCACCCCTTAGGTGCGGCTGCTGTTTTGGGAGAGTCAGTTTGTGAGACGGCTAGGGCCCGAGGGTCCTCGGTATCCGTGCAAACAGAGAAGGAGCCTCAGGGGGATAGTGTTCGGTTAGATGACTGGGCAAAAGGGGAGCTTTATGGGTTGTTTTTTTAAACTGTGTTTATTACAATTTTCCAATAAACATAAATAATTGTTCATAATGATGTGACGAGTTTCATAGTTTCATAGTTTGTAAGGCTAAAAAAAGACAAGACGTCCATCTAGTTTAGCCTGTTGTGCTAAGGTGTTGATCCAGAGGAAGGCAAAAACCCCCAATGAGGTAGAAGCCAATTGTCCTCATTTTAGGGAAAAATTCCTTCCCGACTCCAATCTGGCAATCAGAAAAATCCCTGGATCAATGACCCCTCTCCTGAATCCTAGACACTATAACTTGTTATATTATTACGCTCCAGAAATGCATCTAAACCATTTTTAAACTCGGTTATTGAATTCACCATGACAAGTCCCTCTGGCTTGTTGCCCGCCTTTGTACCTGTTCAAGCTCTACAATGTCTTTCCTGTGCACTGGTGCCCAAAACTGTACACAATATTCCATGTGTGGTCTAACCAGTGACTTGTATAATGGGAGAATAATGTTCTCATCATGTGCATCTATGAGTACATTCCAAAACATTGTATCTATTAGTTGGATACATTTCCTAATTTCACAATAGGTTATACAAGGGTACTAACAATTCACACAAATCTTGATGTGACTAAGTAACCAGAGTATCACATTTAGATAAAATGCTGTAATATAACATACAACCGTAACTAACCAACCCTGTGCGTTACCTAATCATGTACCCGCGATTGTATGATGTCCAGGTAGTCGGGTTAACCCATGCCCCTTTTTTCCCTCACCTGCCGCCCCGCCTCCTCTCTGCCCTCCATCCCCCCGCCCCCTGATGAGCCTTGGTGTCCTCCCTTCCGAGAACATCAGTTGGGAGAGTCCCCTGATCAGACTAGAGAGCTCGGTTTCCTAGGCATAATTGAAATTTCAACTTATATGTTTAAAAAAGGTTCTTTAGATTCCCTACCAAATTGTTACGGGATTGTCTAGAGTCAGACTGAGGGATGTGTCCCTCAGTCGAGCACTGAGGAAAGTTCTTTCACCATTAAAACAGTGGTGTCCTGGGCCACAGATGTACTACTGTTAGGTTGTAAACTGATGGAATCACTCCCTCTCATTTGCTGAGCGAGGTACCAACTAGTATCTCCAAAGCAAGAATAAAGTTTTTGTTTTGTTGTTAAAGGAAGAGTGTCTATCACCACCCCCCACAGAGCGAAGAAACGACCCACTCTTTTTTCCTTTCTCTGCATAGTTTCTATCCAGTCCATTTTCAGTAGGTGGAAGCATTTTTCTAGGAATAGTTTTATGGGAGGACACACTGGCTGGACCCCAGACCTGCATGATGGCTTTGCGTGCTGCTGCAGACAACGTGCGTAGCAGTTTTATCTCTGCGCGGGTATATTGGGGCCCTTCTATCTCTACATATCCAAAAATGGCCCATGGGGAGGACAAAGTGAAAGTAGGGACTAGGTGTGTCTGGATGTAATGTGTCACTGGCCACGGGAGGCGGGGTTTAGGTGCAGGAGGATGGTTTTTCATCCCTCTGCACGTAGGCAGGAAGCAGAAGCTCCCGGAAGGTCAGCAAGTCCCACCCTCCCTCCCTATGGCAGGTGGTTGGCGTGTTGGTGGATGCTTGGTTGGTTTGGCTGGCAGCTGTGTGATGTCACGGTGGCTGGGGGCGGTTGGGGTCCTTGAAGCTGGTTAAATGGTGTGGGGAGTCATAGACGGCTATGGTTCACCAATCACATGGTGGTACATGTGGTTGGTCTGGCGACGGTGGGGCTATTACAGGGTGGGATCCCTGAGAGCCAGGTGATATAGCAGCCACCTGGGAGTGGCTGTTGGTGCCCTCGAGTTGGGGGTGACGGCTGAGGGTAAGGACAATGGTAATCGGTGTCGCCAGATTATAGTGTGGCTCCAAGGACTGCAGTCCCAACTGTTTAAGGTGTTTATAGTTGGTTGAATGTAGTTACTTGGGTTAGTTTTTTGCATAACTTTGCATAAAAATTTTATACATGTTTTTTGTACGTTTTGTTAATAAAACGGCTGCTGTGGCATTTAATCCAACCTCGGTGTATGGTTTTATTCTGGGGCCCGGAGGGGGGTAGAGGGGATGGTGGAGAAGGTGTTGATCCGGGGTGGGGGAGGTACTCTGCCACAAGTCAGCAGTGCACAGGGTCAAGCAAGTGAAACATTTTGTTGAAATCTGGTCAATCTGTTTGCTATGGAAGCAGAATCTTTTCCCCCGTGGCAAAGCTTTGCTTGCTTCATGTCATCCAAATACTTTTCAAAATTAAACTCCTCATCTGATGAGACTGAAGATATGGTAGCAAGTAGCACTGGCAAGACCCAATTCCTCTTGCTCTTTGCACTGCATTGAACTAACTGTACCAATTTATTATATATTTTGTCGGTCCATTTTATGATCACTCAGACTCCACAGCCCTGCACAGAACTCGAAGAAGCTAATTCACAGCATATTCTTCCACATACAATATAAAAAAACACATAGCAAAAGTCCAATTGTATGGTCTAAGAGTTTTGCTGTGGATATGTGATGGATGTGTCCGATGGAAAAAAATCAATCGTGAATAAAGCTGAATACATGGCAATAATAAATATCAATAAATATCATTATTGGCCATACAATTTTGCAGGTTAATAGCTTATCCAACCAGGCAGACATTAGCAATCAACAGAAAACCATGAGAGAGGGCACATTCATGTGGTTCTCTACTGCATTGCAGTCACACTGCAGCCAGCTGATTTATGCAGCATTGGACCCTTTCAGTAGGTTGTTTGTAAAAACTAAACCAAAAAAACAAAACTTCATCCACCATCAAAAAATTTAATTTTTAACACAAAGATGAAAACTGTTTAAGTCTAGGACTTTCTTTGTTGCCCATAACTAGCAATCAGAGCTCCCCTTTTAGTTTTTTTAGAGCACTATATGAAATAAAAGGGGAGCATTGCTTGGTTGCTATGGGCAAAAAAGTAAGTCTTAGACCTAGACACTTTTCATACATCAGGCCCTATATGTATCCTCGAAGGCTGCTATTAAAAATACAGCTTATTACAATTAAAAAAAGCCCTTATAGGACTAGCTAAACAAATTTTAAAAAGTTGTGATTCTTCAAGGCCCAATATAGTTGTGTTTCCAACAGAGGTTAGGAAGCACTCCTCCAAAATTTTTATTCTCAGTAAGGTACATGAACTAATTATCAATGAAGGACATGTTGTTACTGGTACCTTTTTACTAGTGAGTTATCCAGTACATTACAGTCCTCGGTGGTAAAAATGTCTTAAAGTGCTTTTTTGGGGGGGCTTTTTTTGGTACCAATTAAATTTTCAATATACAGTCACCTAAATAACATATTGAAATGCTTACAATACTACAGTACATACATCCTTGAAAGTGAAATTGTTAAATAATTAATAATTGTTACTGTGCATTATTTCACAAAGTCTACTGATTATTAGCTTGTACCTTCATACATCAACTTTATGAAGATGCAGACATTTCTGTAGCAACAAGATACAGTATCTGGTATAGACTGTGGGTTTCCTTATTTTTTAGATATTTTCTACTGTTTCAGAAGATCAGTCAGTTTATGTTGTGTGATTTCTTTTTTTTTTACTTGTTCAAGGTAATGCAGTTCCTAAATAAGATGGCTGGTAATGAATATGTTGGATTCAGTAATGCTACGTAAGTATACAGTATGTGACATATAAAAAAATAATGACCCACAGTGTTGTCTATTATTTACATGTCTGTCCTTGATATAAAATCTTAAAAGAAAGCAAAAAGAATATAAAAAATAAAATCTATATATATATATATATATGTTGAAAATTTTCTTGTAAATTTTAAAAATTGCTGCTAAACATTTGAGGCTTATAATGAGTGTTCTGACCATGCTGTTTCACAGAGCCTCTTCTACACAGCCAGTTTCAGACTCACACTTCCTGGTTAGGCTGTGGGTGGTTCTACAGCAGGGATTGGAATATTAGGTCTGCTATTCCTAGGTTTGTAAACTGTAGTGCACCAGGCTACCGACCTCTAAAGGTTTAACATTTGTCAGTAATATATATAATGTATTATTTAGTTTTGTAACAAGCTCATTTTTTAGTGATAACACTCAGCAACAAGTGACATTACAATGGACAGGGCTGCTGGGGCAATGAGAGCTTACACAGATGAGCAGTAACCTATGAAAGCTTGTGTAAACAAGCAAGAGATAAGATTTTCTCTATCTCCTAAACAAAGTAAAATCAAGAAAACTCCTTCAACATCCTAAAACTGAAAAGATTAACAAATAATGTGAGCAAAAGTAGCTATATGGAAAATGTTATGAACTATTTTATGTGATATGACTGTCTAACAAGCAGATTTAAAGAATCAGTTCGATAAATAAGTGAATAAAGTCATAGAAAACATACACATAATTGGCACTGCCAGATCTATAAAAACCCCAGCTATATAATGTATTATTTAGTTATGTAACCAGAATGACACTTTTTTTTTGTCAGACAAAACGCCAGAAAACTGGTGCAACCCATTGCATACATGTATCCCTATGTTCTTTTAAGGGGTAGTCCCATTTCAGCAAATCATCTTCACCGGCCGCTTGTTGCTAAATGCGGTCCGACCCTGCATGTGAATCAGCAGAGCGGCACTAGCGCCGTCCTCATTCACCTAGCAACGAGCTGCCGGTGAAGATGATTTACTGAAATTGGACTACCCCTTTATAGAACATAGGGATACATGCATGTCATGGGCCACACTTAGCAACGGGCGGCTGGTGAAGAGGATTTGCCGAAATGGGACTACCCTTTTAAGTCTTTCCTCATAAGTTTTTGTGCTTGAGACTTTTCACTAATTTTGTAGGGTGTCTCTGGACCAGTTCTATTTTGTCAATGTCTTATATACTGTAGGAGAGGTCTCCAGAATTGATCCATGCCAATTTCAAACTGGCGATGTGAGGTGAGACAAATTTTGGTGCAGACACTTTTGGCCCTCATAAATGTTTCTCACAACGGGACACATTTAAAAAAGTGCTGTAAGACACTTTCATACATATTGAAGAATGCTACACTCGCCTACTGAGATACTTCTGAGTAGGCGAGTGTAGCATTTGTCAATAGTCTAGTCTGTGCCAGTTTTCATACATGTTCTCCTCAATTTGTATAGCTTGGAGAAAAGAAGGGAAAGAAGGGGCACAAAACAGTTAAGGCAGCAGAATGACGTGATGACGTCACTGCACTCACGCTGGAAACCGGCTCCTGGAGCAAGATCCCCGGTGGGGAGCGTGAAAAAGTAAGTAACTTTTTTACATTTTTTTTTTTTAAAGTCAGAGGGTCCTATAACCTACAGCGGGCTATAGCTTACAGGGGGCTATATACATGGGGGCCTATAACATACAGGGGGCTATATACAAGGGCTCTATAAACTACGGGGGCGATATACATGGGGCAATAACCTCCTGGGGCTATATACAGGGGGTTATAACATACAGGGGGCTATATACATGGGGGCTATAATCTACTGTGGCCTATATACATGGGGGGCTATAACCTACATGAGTCTATAACCTTCAGGGGGCTATAAACATGGCGGCTATAACCTACAGGGGCCTATATACATGCGAGCTATAATCTACAGGGGTCTATAACCTACAGGGGGGCTATATATATATATATGGGGCCTAAAACATACAGGGAGCTATATACATGTGGCTATAACATACAGGGGCTATATACAGGGGGTCTATAACCTACAGGGGCTGTATACAGGTGTCCTATAACCTAAAGGGACTATATACAGGGGGCCTATACCCTATTGGGGGCTATATACAGGGGCCAATAACCTACAGAGGTCTATAATCTAAAGGGGTCTATAACCTACAGAGGGATATTTGTAGGGGGCCTATAACCTACAGGAGCTATATACAGGGGGCCCATAACATACAGTCGGCTATAACCTACAGGGTCTATATATGCAGGGAGTAGTATAAATACTTGTACGTACAGAAAGCAGTATATCTACCTACAGGGAGCTCTATACCTACCTACTGGGCTCTAGATACCTACCTACTTAATGGTGGGCAACATTACTACCTACTGTATATATTTAATGGGGATGCCCATAACAGCAGTTGGAATTGGTGGGTAAGTGGTGATAAAGTGAAAAGTTTGAGATGTTTGTGTGGCCGGGAGAAGTCGTCATAGCAGTCTAGACCGGATAAAGAAGAAAAGGGAAAAAGAACGATTCAGAGAACGACTGATCAGATAGGACAGCTCCTGTGAGTCCCGGGATGTCAGGGGTTATTTTGCTTCTGTGCTGGATTAGTGTTGTAGTTACTGTCATGTGATGTGACCGGAGCTGGTGTCTGACCACTATGTGGTTTCTATATGGCGGTGTTGTAGGTTATGAATTTGTTATCAATATTGTATATATTTATTTCTCTGAGTGGTTGTGTTTGTTGGGGGGCCCGGTGCACTGCTCTGCCCATGGCCCATAATGCTGTTAAGACGGCTCTGACAATAAACCCATAGATGAGATCCATGAGGGGTGTTGAATCCAAGTTGGGACAACTTCTGGAAGGTTTCACATGTACTGGTACTTTGGGGGCTTTGCAAATGCAGCATGGAACCCACCAAAATCTGCTTCCTAAAGCAAATAGCGCTCCCTCCCTTGTACGCCCTGCCATTCGCTCCAAGCAGCAGGTTTCACTCATATATAGTGTGTGCTGAACTTGAAAGAATTGGGTAACACATTTTGGGGTGTATTTTTCCAGGATTCCTTGTAAAAACGAAACATTTTCAGCTACAATTATAGATTGTTGGAAAAAAAAAAGTTTTGGATTTTCACAGCCCAATGCTAAAAAAATGTGTGAAACACTTGTGAGGTCAATATACTTACCACATGCCTGGATATATTCCTTGAGGGGTGTAGTTTTCAATATAGGGACTTTTTAGGTGTGTTTATTAAGTTTTAGCACATTAGGGTGCCTGCAAACCTGTAATGGCGCATAATGAAAATGAGACCCCAAGGTCCAGTAGATGCTCCTCCTACTCTGAGACTTGTGGTTCAGTCAAATAGTACACTAGTATGAAGCTATGGTTATGCACACCTGTGGGACATGATGCTCAAGTGGATAGGTCAAAAACTGATCATCTAAAATAGAGAATAGTAATCCACGGCACACCATAAAATTCGTAGTGAATTCTGATTTTTATTTCATATAATTATATCTTATGATAGAGTGTGAAGAAAAAAGGAGTAGAACAATTAGCACACACTGCAGCCTATATTAAATAAATTAATGTCCGATATAATGTAAGCAAAAAACACATTGAGTACACAAATGTTAGAATGATACAGTCTCTTGGGGAGCATTTTTGCCCCTTCTTTTCTACCACTCCAGAGCCGTTATCAGTCCAGTATATATCCTGCTCTTTACTTTTATTTCTCCTTATCATCGCATACAGCTTTCAGATGTCTTTTTGACAAAGACTTCTTGTGCCGAAACGTCAATATGGTCTATGACATCATTGTATGATTTAATATAGGCTGCACTGTGTGCTAATTGTTCTCCCCTTTTTTTCTTTACACTCTATTATGAGATATAATTGTATGAAATAGCACACTAGGGCCAAATATGGGACATCTCTAAAACCAGCAGAATTGGGGGAATAGATGTTGAGTGGCATTTTCCTGGTCACATCTACCATTCCAGTGAATAATGGATAAAAATTTAAAATTTGCAAACAAAATTCCCCCTTCACATTGCTATAATTTCTGTGAAACACCTAATGGGTTAATAAACTTCTTAAATGCTGTTTTGAATACTTTAAGGGGTGCAGTTTCTTATATGGAGGGTATCTAACATACAGACCCCTCAAGGCCATGTCAGATCTGGACTGGTCTCTATGTTGCACATTTTCTTGAAAATGTGAAAAATTAATATTTAATTTCTGAGCCATCTAATGTGGTAAAACCAAAGACATTTAAAAAAAATGATGCCAACCTACAGTAGGCATATGGCAGATGCTGTCATGGGGGCTGGAGCGGGTGCCGTCGCCCCCGCGGCCGCCCCCCTGCCCGCAGGGAGTCCGGCGCGGGTGCCGCGGCTCCCCTCGACCATCCCCCTGCTGCCCAGTCCCTGGCGCCGGCTCACTTACCCATCCACGCTGCTCCTGCCTGTCCCGGCTACCGCGCGCGTACCCGCTGCTTAGGGCGCGCACGCGACAGCTGGTCTGGATTTAAAGGGCCAGCGCCCCGGTAATTAGTCTATTGCCGGCCGCTAGTCCTATTTAAGGAATGCGCCCCCAGTACCCTCTGCCAGATTGTTGGTGTGCGTTGCCTAGTCTTGAGAGTGTTGGAAGTCCTGTCTGATTACCCATGTACCAGTCGCCTTTCTTGATTCAGGGTCCGCTGGAAACTTTATCAGCCTCGCACTGGTGTCAAATTTCGCCTTACGGTGACCCCTCTGCAGAAACCCATGTTCGTCTCCTCCGTCAGTGGCGAATCCCTAAAGGACGCTATCCGGCTCTGCACTGCGCCCCTCACCTTGCAGATAGGTGCCTTACACAAGGAGACTCTGAAACTTCTGGTTCTGCCTCGCTCCTCTTCTGAAGTCCTCCTGGGCCTCACTTGGTTGCAAGACCATGCTCCGACCTTAAACTGGAACACGGGCGAGATTATCCGTTGGGGTCCCGCGTGCCACTCCCGATGTCTTCCTGTACTTCGTCCAGCTCTACGGACCGCCTCTGTAAAGTCTACGAAGCCTTTGCCGGGTCTGCCCACTCCGTACCAGGATCTACGCGACGTCTTTTCTGAAAGACAGGCCGAAACTCTTCCCCCGCACTGGCCGTTTGACTGTCCTATTGACCTGCAATCCGGCAGTACTCCATCCCGTGGCAGAGTCTATCCGCTTTCCGTCCCAGAGACCAAGGCAATGTAGGAGTATATCCAGGAGAATCTCCGGAAAGGCTTCATTCGCAAGTCTTCCTCGCCTGCGGGGGGCGGTTTTTTCTTTGTGGAGAAGAAAGATGGTACTCTCCGGCCCTGTATCGATTATCGGGGGCTTAACAAAATCACTATAAAAAATCAATACCCCCTGCCTCTGATCTCCGATCTTTTTGATCTCCTCCATGGCGCAAATTTTTTTTCCAAGTTGGACCTACGTGGAGCTTACAACTTGATCCGAAAAGGCGATGAATGGAAGACGGCCTTTAACACCCGAGATGGCCATTTTGAATATCTCTTCATGCCATTTGGCCTCGGCAGCGCTCCGACGGTGTTCCAGAACTTTGTCAATGAGATCTTCCGCAATCTCCTCTACATCTGTGTCATCGTCTACCTAGATGATATCCTAATCTTCTCTCCTGATCTGGAAACTCACCGCCTCCATGTACGCCAGGTGCTCAAACGTCTCTGTGACCACCAGTTATATGCCAAACTGGAGAAATGTTTGTTTGAAAGACCTCATTGCCCTTCCTGGGGTACATCGTCTCGGATCAGAGCCTTCAGATGGATCCCTCGAAGTTGTCTGCAGTCTTACAGTGGCCTCGACCAGTGGGCCTTCGCTCTATCCAACGCTTTTTGGGGTTCGCAAATTATTACAGACAATTCATCCCGCATTTCTCCACGCTTGTGGCCCCGCTGGTGGCCCTTACGAAGAAAAATGCCAACCCTAAATCTTGGCCGCCAGAAGCCCAAGAAGCTTTTGATCGTCTTAAATCAGCTTTCGCTTCTGCTCCAGTTCTGTCTCGTCCGGACCCGCAGCGTCCGTTTGTCCTAGAAGTGGACGCCTCCTCAGTAGGTGCAGGCGCTGTCCTCCTACAGAAGTCCTCCTCTGGGAAACTACGTACTTGCGGCTTCTTCTCAAAAACCTTCACCCCAGCTGAAAAGAATTATACTATTGGTGATCGCGAATTACTGGCCATTAAGTTAGCCTTAGAAGAATGGCGGCACTTGCTGGAGGGAGCTCGCCACCCCATCGATATATTCCCCGATCACAAAAATCGTCTCTATCTGCAGTCTGCCCAACGACTGAACCCTCAGCAAGCCTGATGGTCACTTTTTGGTTGTCCGCCAAATACATTAGTTTCAAGGTGCCCAGTTTTAAGTTAGGCCCTAAGTATTTTGGCCCTTTTGTTGTACTCCGGCAACTAAACCCGGTGTCCTACAAGTTCCGCTTGCCTCCTACTCTGCGTATCCCGAACGCCTTCCATGTTTAGCTTCTCAAGCCTGTGGTGCTGAATCGCTTCTCACGTGGATCTGTCTCGCCTTCTCCTGTGGCCAACGCTGATAACATCTTTGAGGTCAAGGAGGTGCTGGCGGAGAAGACAGTGAGGGGGAAGCGGTTCTTTCTGATTGACTGGAAGGGGTTCGGGCCGGAGGAGCGTTCGTGGGAACCTGAGGCTAATCTGTCACCTGACCTCCTCTCTAAATTCCGTAAAAAGAGGGGGAGACCGAGGGGGGGGGGGGTACTGTCAGGGGGGCTGGCGCGGGTGCCGTCGCCCCCCGGCCCACAGGGGATTCTGGAGGGCGGTCATGGATCCAGGGATTTTTCCGATTTCCGATTGCCAGATTGGAGTCGGGAAGGAATTTTTCCCTAAAATGAGGACAATTGGCTTCTACCTCATTGGGGTTTTTTGCCTTCCTCTGGATCAACACCTTAGCACAACAGGCTGAACTGGATGGACGTCTGGTCTTTTTTCGGCCTTACAAACTATGAAACTATGTGGCACCGTATCAAATGCTTTAGAAAAATCTAGATATATGACATCCAGTGCCTCACCCCGATCCAGTCTAGCACTGACTTCCTCATAGAAGCTGATGAGATTAGTCTGACATGACGGATCCTTCATAAACCCATGCTGGAACGGGGTTATACATTTATTTTCAGTGAGATACTCCAGGATGGCATCTCTGAGAAAACCTTTAAACATTTTACCTACAACAGAGGTTAAGCTTACCGGCCTATAGTTTCCTGGATCACTTTTTGACCCCTTTTTTAATATTAGCACCACATTTGCTATGCGCCAATCCTTTGGGACATACCCCGTTATTAGACAGTCCATAAATATTAAGAATAGGGTCCTATCTATGACATCACTTAACTCCCTTAGGACACGTGGGTGTATGCCATCTGGACCTGGGGATTTGTCTATTTTAATCTTCCTAAGGCGGAGCTGCACTTCTTCCTGGGTTAGACAAGAAACTTTTAAGTTGGAGTTTACCTCATCCCTCTGTTCAACAGGAAGCTCATCCTCCTCGGTAAATACAGTGGAGAAAAAAGTGTTTAATAGGTTTGCTTTTTTCTCATCGTCCTCTACTGTCTCTCCCTCAGTATTTTTAAAAGGGCCAACATTTTCTGTTTTAATCTTTTTACTATTTATATAGTTAAAAAAATATATTTTGGGGTTAGTTTTACTTTCTATAGCAATATGTCTTTCCGTCTCCAGCTTTGCTTCCTTTATCTTTATTTTACACACTTTATTTTTTTCCCTATAGCTTCTTAGTGCCTCTTCACTGCCCTCCTGTTTTAGTAGGTGAAACGCTTTCTTTTTGTTTTTTATTGCCTCCTTTACATCTCTGTTGATCCACATTGGGTTTTTCCTGTTTCTAATTTTTTTTTATTACCATAAGGTATGTACCTCTCACAGTGGTATCCTAGAAAGTTTTTTAAAAATATCCCATTTATTATTTGTTCTGTCTAAATGAGATTCTTAGTTTTAAATCCTATTTGTAAATAAAGTAGAATTAGTTCTTGTTATTAGAATTATCGCACCATAGGATAGTTAGTTAGTCTAGGCATGAATAGGTTAATATTAGTTCCCTATATAAGTGTGTGGTTAATTCTAGTGCGCATGCCTGAAGAAAGAGGTATTCATCTCTGAAACGTCGCAGGTGCTCTGCACCTAGTGCAGCGGCTCCACTCCTCTACAAACGTACCTACATGGGACTTTGAATCCTTCCACAGATGGAATGAGCGTTGTTCTGCTACCCTTCATAGGATGAAAAATGTGCGGTAAGCCCAAGAGGCTATGATATGTTTTATATTTTGTAAGAAGTAAAGTTTAAAATTTTTAAAGATATATGGTTGCCTCAAGTATCTTTTTCAAGTATCTATGTGGCAGGAATTGGAGATTCCTGAACTGGCAACTCTGAACAAACGCAGGTAATAAGGGATTACAATCACCTTTATATGAAAGATTCTGTTGCTAGTCAACAGGAAACAAAACCCATCGGGGATTCTTCAACCCCGGAAAACCCTCAGGGACTCTTCCACCCTGGTATCTTATTTACATCAGGAGCTCCGGTCCTGGTACACACGGAAATATAATACAAAAAGGAATGTACAATACTACTCAGTCACCCATGCAAGTAAGCCAAGAAACCAGGGACATCAATTGACTGTGTCTAGATCGTACGTATATGATACGCACACCAGAATTCAAGACCACAACCTGGACCTGGACACTTTACGGTTTCTCCCAGAGAGTCGACAAAGCACCAGTGACTCACACTGGACTGTCCAGCAACACCGATAAGTCACAGATTTATAAAACCCAGTGAACTTACCGGTTTGTATGGAGGTGATCAGGCTCCATTTGGACAGTCCTGCATCGTACAGCCGGTGGCAGGGCGTCGGATCCCCAGGGGTCTCGGGCCGTTTGAGAGGTCACGGCACCAAATGTCAGAATCGTAATTAGGTGTAGAATTATCTTTTCTTTCTACTCCTTGTCCAATTAGATGTCCCCTCCAAATTATATGATTACAGCTGTCGACAGTGTGAGCTGAGAAAATTACCCGCCACACAGATGAGTGATGTATAGCATCTGCTTTAATCAGCGCAAGGTACAATTTTAGATATAACTTGAATCACATGATTATTCTATCATTGGCTAATTGAAGACCTCATGCATCTACGCAATGTTGCTAGGCATTAGCTGATAAGGAACATTCCTGAACTTCTCTCTATATCGTTCGAGAGAGGAATTTCTGTGGTTTCTCGATATGACTTCTTGCTGAGGCAGGCCGTACATCTGTTCCAAGTAAAGCTGTGTGGATAATATCTGATACTTCGATAAGGATGTAATAGCAATAAAGCAGGAAAAAAGCAGTAAAAGCAGTTTAAACAAAAGGATGTAATGATTAAACAGATTTTAATGTTACCTTAAATTATCAACTTGACAGATCTCTGGCTGCGGTAACCGAACAGGACAGAGGCGGGTTGAGGACAGGTGAGGGCCGCTGACGTGTTCCCAGGCCATGCCAACTAAGAGTTGTGTCTGACAAACCCTGACTCTTGGCTGGGGTTGTCAGATGTCATCTGGGAGGAAGTTGATGACCTTGGGTTGCTGGTCAACACACGGCTTCTAGATGACACCGGCAGTTCTGGTATTACTGAGTCATCCCTGCTGCAACCTCCCCTTACTGTGCTGCGACCTGTGCCTGCTCCACGAACGTTTGTGCTACTGTCACTTGCATGTGAAGGGCCTGCAACCTCTCTGTCTGACATACTGTTTGATCAAAAATTTACAGACTCTGTTCAATGAAGATGTCTGTATATGATAAACACACACCCTGTATTTTACTCCAAATTACCCCACAATCATGAGGTTAAATTAAGCCTTGGGTATGAAATACCCTACAGAAAAAAAAACAGTTGTAATTTAGGCATATATGGGACAAAAAAAATACATCCTGTATTTTTGTCCAAATTACAACACAATCAAGAGGTTAAATTAAGCCTTGGGTATGAAATACCCTACAGAACAACCAGATTTAATTTAGGCATATATGGGACAAAAAATACAAACACCCTGTATTTTAGTCCAAATTACCCCACAATCAAGAGGTCAAATTAAGCTTTGGGTATGAAATTCCCTACAGAAAAACCAGATGTAATTTAGGCATATATGGGACAAAAAAATACAGATACCCTGTATTTTAGTCCAAATTACACCACAATCGAGGTTAAATTAAGCCTTGGGTATGAAATACCCTACAGAAGAAACAGATGTAATTTACACGTATATGGGACAAAAAAAATACAGACACCCTGTATTTTAGTCCAAATTAACCCACAATCAAGAGGTTAAATTAAGCCTTGGGTATGAAATACCCTACAGAAAAACCAGATGTAATTTAGGCGTATATGGGACAAAAAAAATACAGACACCTTGTATTTTAGTCCAAATTACCCCACAATCAAGAGGTTAAATTAAGCCTTGGGTTTGAAATACCCTACAGAACAACCAGATGTAATTTAGGCGTATATGGGACTAAAAAATACAGACACCCTGTATTTTAGTCCAAATTAACCCACAATCAAGAGGTTAAATTAAGCCTTGGGTATGAAATACCCTACAGAAAAACCAGATGTAATTTAGGCGTATATGGGGCAGAAGGACACCCACCCTGGACTTTAGGGAGAATACCCCACAAACTAAAACAGAATAGTAACGCTGGTTGAGTAACAAGTGTGTATATGACACACACTTGTAAAGCTACTCCACTAGCTGAAAAAACGAGTTTCTTTGCTAAAGAGTGCAATATAGTGCAGCAGCAAGATGCTTATTGACAGGAGTCACAGTGAGAAGTGTGAGAATTTAAGATGGCGTCCCTATTTATAGGGCTATGGCATCACAGAAGCCCGCTGGCTGCTGATTGGCTTCATGTCTGCACATGTCATTGAGGGTTTTCCTTTCTTCCTTCCAGAGTTTTATAAAAAAAAAGACGTTTCGTTCCCGCGAAGTACCATAAACTTCAGCTTTGTGCAGAACCAAGTTTTCCTGAAATTCTAAACGAATTCCACTTCGTTAGAATCGATTCGCCCATCTCTAGTTATCATTCATATTATTTGTCTCTTCCGTTTGTCATCAATTTTCCTCTTGCGCCACATCCAGGGAGGTTGGCTACATTCCCATAGACTTTAGACTTCTGAATAATATGTGCAATTGTAGTAACAGGCACATTGAGCTTTTTGGAGAATGTATTGTGGCCTTTACTTTTAACATTTTTGCCTCTAATTTTCTTTCTAATATTTGGAGACAACTATCTCCTTAGCTTCCTTTGGTCCATGTTTACTGTGATACACACTAAAATACCAAACAGCACAGTGACTACTTTTCACCCTTTATATACGTAGACTTATTAATTACAAGTTTGAAGATACCTGTGATGTTAATTAAAGGACACACCTTAGTTTAATATGTCTCTATAGTCAATTTTTTTTCAATCTTTTCAAGAGTGCCATTATTTAGATCTAGACAAGTTTTTTTTTCTAATTTTTAGTTGAACCACAATTCTGACACAATGTCTGATTTTTTTTATTAGTTGATTTTCAGTAAATTTAAATGTATTATGACTTTTGTAAGAATTTTCAAGTTGTTTCAATGACAATTGAAATAACTGTGTTTGTCTTTCTTTAATGGAAGGGTACCAACAATTTTGTCCATGTGTTTCTTTTCAGCATTTACCATTTGTGATAAATATTATTTTTGCTTTATTTTTAAAATAGTAAAAATACTATCCACATATTTACTTTTAGTATATTAAAGGTGGCACAATCTAAGGCAAGGTGGAAAAGGAACAGTAAGATGGCAGGCTTGGAAGCCTTTATTCCTACTACATCCTGCCCCACCAGGAGCAGTAGTTGTACAATATTCTGAAAAACAATATTATTGTATTATTATAGCAGAGGAAAACCAGTTTAACTACATAACTGGCTGAAACGTATTAAGCGCTAAAAATCAGTTGTTGCAATAATAAAGGAGAATATTTATTTGGAAGTTATGCGTTTTGTGTTAAATTACAATACAGGCTTTATACCATTAGATCAAACAGAGGCAGGTTAAGTAACACACCAAAAAAATGGCAAATGTGGTTTAGGTCTCGTCACGTGCCAGCATGCCGGCAAACAGTGGAATAGCATCTTTGAAAAAATTATATCATAATTAAAAAGAATATAACAGTTGAATATTAATATATAATTTAAAATTTACATTAAAGTATGATGTGTATTCCAGTTAAAAAAATGATTTTGTTTTACCACCATTCAATATTGATGTTTCGTCAGTAGATGTCAGTATTTCAAAACATGACCAGGCAAATAAAATACAAAACATCATGTTAAATGGAGCAACTTCATCATAAATATTAAAATATATAATGGTTAGTTTCCCAGTAACATCCTTCTCGTAGTTAGTCTTTCAAACAATCATATCTATTCTTGAACATTCTGTATGTATCTCTTCACTTTTGACCATGGAAGTATAATTCTTAAAGCTGGGAGTTTGACCATGAAAAACTGATAGCTTGTCAAGGAAAAGATGATTCTTCTCAGGCTGTGTGAAGGCCTTTAGTAAACTATAAGCTGACAATATGACTGAAAGCAATAACATAGAGGAGAGCAGACATACCTTTCTGCTATCTAGACAAGAGATGAGCGAATCGATTCTAAGGAAGTGGAATTCGTTTAGAATTTCAGAAAAAATTTGATTCTGAACGAAGCTGAAGTTCATGGCGATTCGTGGTAATGAGTCTAAAATGGCCGCGAGCACATGGCGTGACATGGGGTAAAGAACTATGGAAGGAAGAAAGGAACGCCCTCAATTACATGTGCAGACAGGCAGCCAATCAGCAGCCAGCCAGCGTCTGTGATATCACAGCCCTATAACTATGGCAGCCATGTTAAATTCTGCCACTTGTCACTGTGTCTCTGGACAAATCAGTGTCCGCTTTCAGTCGGTCAATAATCCATCAGTATTGCTAAAGCCAAAAAGAAACAGGAGTCGATCCAAAAAAGAGATAACAAGTAAATGGAATATTTGCATGTCTTCTGTGTTTTGTATCCATTTCTGCTTTTGGCTACCTAATCATCAGACAATCCTGATGCAAACAGAGGATCATGTCACAGGCTATGAGAGAAAGTATCCGCCCTTCGCTCATCAGAGCTAACTCCTGGCAGGAAACACTTCAGTCCGGCACTGTGGCTTCAAGTGAGTATAAATTTATTGAGAGTTACATATGCAGCAGAACATACATGTGAAGAAGCTGGCACTTGGCCAACGCGTTTCGGGCACCTTATGCCCTTGTTCACGGCTAGTGAAAAGTAAAATCTACATCTTTTAAAAACAAATGCCAGCCAATTGGGAGCCTTCATGGATATGACGTTGAAACTGGGCGTCACAAACAAACAAACAAAGGGCAATGTTACCGTGATGTATATCATATAATGAAGCTGTCTAATATATTAGCAAAAGATCACTTTTATAATTTAACCCCATTGGTGCCCTAGTGTTCAATTTCATAATCCAGAAGGCTTACCTTTGGCGTAATATGCTTGTCCAATTTCCTCCACGATAAGGTTTTTTGATTGCTTCTATCGCATAAAATCTAAAGCTTGCAATGTTGCCTTGGTGTATTTCTATAAAATGCTTAGCAGCACCTGATGTTTGTCCTATGTTTCTTTTGATACTGTTTAAATGTTCTCCTATTCTTGTTTTTAGTTTACGTATTGTACTACCTATGTATTTTTTTCGGCATATTGTGCACTCTATGGTGTATACAACATGGTGGCTGTCACAATTCAAAAAATGCTGTATGTGGTAATTTTTAGTTTCAGATGCATCACTGAATACACTAGTTTTCTTAGCTATATTGCATATATTGCATCGTACTCCACCACATGCAAAAAAACCCATGAGTGAAAGCCACGTTGTGTGTATTTCATTCTGTGTGAGGGCACTTGGTGATATAACATTGCCTACTGTTTTTCCTCTTTTTGGGACACATCCAATGCCTCGGTCCAAAATCTCAGATAATGTAGAATCTTGGCGTAAGATGCCTATATTTTTATAAAACAGATTTTTTATTTCTCGAAAATTCCTGCTGTACCCTGTAGTGAAAAAGGCCTTTTGTTCTATATTGGAATTTTTTGATTTTATGTCATTATTTAATAATTGAATTTGCGTATTTGATTTGACCTTATTTTTGGCTATTGTAAGATTTTTCTTAGTATAACCTCTCTGGAGCAATCTACGATCAATTTGCTTTTCTGTTTCACAGTAATCTGCATCCAAAGTGCAAATGTGTCTAGCCCTTAGATATTCCCCATAAGGGATTGCTTCTATAGTTTGAAGGGGATGGCAGCTGTTAGCCTTGAGGATGGTATTACCAGAACCAGGTTAACGATACTGGGTGGTAATCACACATCCCATTTGTTTATCTCCCCTAAGGAGAATATCCAAGAAAGGCAAACTTTCCCTGCTCCAGTTACATGTGAACCGGAGATTACATGCGTTTGAATCTTGGCATCTTACGCCAAGATTCTACATTATCTGAGATTTTGGACAGAGGCATTGGATGTGTTCCAAAAAGAGGCAAAACTGTAGGTAATGTAATATCACCAAGTGCCCTTACACATAATGAAGTACACACAACGTGGCTGTCACTCAAGTTTTTTTTTGCATGTGGTGGAGTACGATGCAATATATGCAATATAGCTAAGAAAACTAGTGTATTTAGTGATGCATCTGAAACTAAAAATTACCACATACAGCATTTTTTGAATTGTGACAGCCACCATGTTGTATACACCATAGAGTGCACAATATGCCGAAAAAAATACATAGGTAGTACAATACGTAAACTAAAAACAAGAATAGGAGAAAATTTAAACAGTATCAAAGAAACATGGGGACAAACATAGGTGCTGAAAAAGATTTTTATAGAAATACACCAAGGCAACTTTGAAAGCTTTAGATTTTATGGATAGAAAGCAATCAAAAAACCTTTTCGTGGAGGAAAATTTGGAAAAGATTTTAAACCCCCAAAGGTAACCCTTCTGGATTATAAAATTAAAACACTAGGGCCCCAAAGGGGGGGTTAAAATTTATAAAAGTGATCTTTTGCTAAATATTAGACAGCTTCATTTTGATATACTTACGGAAACATTGCCTTTTTTTTTTGTTTGTGACGCCCAGTTTAAACGTCATATCCATGAGGCCCCCAATTGGTGGCTTTGTTTTTTTAAAAGATTAGATTTTACTTTTACTCCCGGAAAAAGGGCCCCTTTAAAGTCCCCGAAAGCTTTGGGCCAAGTGCCAGCTTCTTCACTGTATGTTCTGTGATAGTAACCCCAATAAATTTATACTCATTTGAAGCCACGTCCCGGGGATAAGTGTTTCCTGCCAGGAGTTAGCTTGATGGCGAAGGGCGGATATTTCTCTCTGCCTGTGAATTTACTGTGGAGCTGCATTTGCCCGAGCCAGGCTGTGAGTATTTACTTGGGGATGTATACCACGGTGAAGTAGAAGAACGGGTGAGCCATATTACTTATTGAACTGTTTTCCCTTGAGGATCATGTATAGGGCCCTTACGGTTCTCCGAAGACACAACAGTGTGTTTGTCTTTTTATTTTTTCGACAGATTAAAATAGGGGGAAAAAACCAAACTGTGGAATGTCATAGAGTGGTGGAGGATGGAAACAGATTAGGAAACACGGGGGTGGATGGAGCTGTGGCAGTTTGCGCAGCTGAGTATTTTACAGAGTGGCACAGTGACAGATTGGGGAGGGTGGCAGCAGCTGGTATGCCACGAGTGGCCAATGCCAGATTGTGGGGGTGGCAGAGTTTGAGTGGAAGAGTGGAAAAAAGTGTGAGGTGAAGAGGATGGGGGTGGCCTTTTAATTTTTTGGGTGGGGAGTAGGGGGGCTCTTGGGAGGTTTGGGAAGCAAATGCTTTGATGAAAGGTGGGGTTGGGAGGTGAGAGCAGAGGGGATGAGGGGAGGGGGCACCGGCTAAAGGGAAAAAAAAGGAGTGAAATGGGGAGGGGGGCAAAAAGTTCCTGGTAAAGTGGGGGTGGTAGGGAGCGCTGGCACATCAGAATTAGTTTGCTGCGGGGAGGGGGAGCCGAAGAAACCCCCTCATTTGTCAAGGTTGGGTGGGGCGGATGGCTGATTAATTGATGATAGGCTGGTATGTGGAAAATCCTGGCTGAAAATATGCCTGTTTTTCTTGACAAAGGGGTCTTCCCCTTTCGGGTGGACAAGGAGTTTCCTTGGATACTTTGCCCCCCCTGACTTTTTCTCCACCTCTCCTTTGGCTCGGCACAAGCATCAGTTTTGAAAAAGGGGCAGAGTCCTCCACTTGAAAAGGGAGGCACAGGGTGTGGTCAGCTTCTGCGCCGTAGGATGGCTGGATGCATACTGCTGTCTCTTGGCAATTTGCCTCGGTAACGATGCTGGCGCAATGAGTGGGAGGAAACAGGAGCATCTGGATCGGTAGATGAAGAGAAAGACAGACCGCTCCCTTCGGCAGAGGTGGTGGAGCCTTGCCTGCCTGAAAAGGGGTTGCTTTTGTGAGTTGCTGTGGCAGGATTTGGACCACTACATTGAGACACGTTTTCCCGGCCATGGATGGGGGCGCTGCATATGCTGACGCAGACCATGGTGCCAAAATTGGGTCCCCGGGCCTGCTTCATTTTGCCCCCAAAAATTTTTATATACCCAGTATTTCAAAGGGTTTCACCTTATAAATGAAAAAAAAATAACTCTTTGCCCCAATCTAGACCCTTTTAAAATTCCCCCCTTTTTTGTACGGGAGCCTGTTCAAAATCTGCAGGTGTCAAGTGTGTATGCCAGCAAAACCCAATGAAGGAAAATTTTCAATCAAGCGGGGTGAAGATTAAAAAATTATCCATCCTTTATTTCTTCATATTAAAAACTGAAAAAAAACATGCATCTGGGGGGTCAGTCCCTTCTGCAACTAAAAGTTGGTTTTTATGTCCCGTTTTTTGCACAGAATATTTTCAGTTTTTTATAAGAAAAAAAAGGTTTTTATTTTTTCTTCACCCTGTTGCTTGAGAAAGTTCCCCGTTGGTTGGCTGGCATAACACTTTAATCTGCTTCTTTGTAAGGATTGAAACCCCTTAGCCCCTGCGGGAATCAACAGCAATCTATCCTGGACTCCAGGTGAACCGTTTCCATTTTCTTTGTGTCTATCAAAATCTTGACAGGTGTTTTCTTTCCCTACCTGACTTGCCCAACATTCCTAGTGACTGTTGACAACTGGTCGACAGTCCCTATGGCGAGCTCAGTAAATACAACTATCTTGACCCAGATCTGCTCTCCTTTTGCTCATTGCAGTTTCTAATAGGTGCACTTCACCCATGTTTCTTTGATACTTTGCATGCCTTTGAGAAACAAAGATAGTTTTAATCATCACATATATTAAATGCAATATTATAAAAACTTGCAACATCCCTTGTGTTATTCCCATTAGCCATCCATTTAACCCTTTAAACCAATTTACAGGGTTAAGGAAAGAAAAGGTGTCATTTCACCGACTTTCTCTATTTTTGCATAACCATAGGATCTAAAATCAGTATGCTGACCATTTTATTGCCTACACTCATCTAGACCAGATGTGACCTACCAGTCTCTGTTTGTTATCTGCAGCCCTCTTGTGTAACATATGTCTAGGAAGCTTGAGTGGGTCTACAGATCAGCGGGAATGATAAATGTAGCTGGGGTTAACCGGGCCAATGTGCACGATTCACTAACACCTATAGGCAACCACTTCAGGGCCTTGTATCCACGATACCCCAATAAACTTCAGGAGGCAAGTCCCAAAAGTCCGAATGTTGTAACACCAGCCGGTGTGCTAAGTCTACGAGGACATTTTTCAACATATGCCACCCTGGCGTTTGCCCAGAGGGCTACAGTACCTGGCTTCTGGGTTTCCACAGTCGGAGCTGCCGGGTGTATCGCCTGAACCCTCATTACAAGGAAGATTTCCAGGGAATTTAGCACATATAGTTTTACTTGCCTAAGGGAACAGGCTCCCATGTTCCCAGCTGGTATTGTGTATGTCAGCGGTCCCCAACCTTTTTTCCACCAGGGACCGGTTTGATGCAGGACATTTTCCACGGCCCAGTGGGGGCGGGGTTATTGGGGGCGATGGTTATTAGGGGGGGGTTATGGGAGGGGTTGGATGTCCACAATTTCACATACACAAAAAAATAACAACAAATAAAGTGAATACTGTGTTCATTTAGGGGTATAGTTTGTTTAACAGTATTTTATGACTCCTGACTGATTGTCAGCTCTGTGGGTCAGTATTATATAATAATGCTGACCACAGAGCGAATGACAATTCTGCTAGTTAGTATTGATCAGCATCTATACAGTATACATTATACATATGTAATCAGCTCTGTCATTACAGAGAGTTATGCCCCCTGTAGTCATTTGATTTTATGCACTGTTGTAATGATAAATTATGGCTCTGTAGTAAAGGATAAATACATATTGCCCTCTGTTGTAGAAGTAAACCAATTTTAGGCCCCCTGTAGTAGTAATAAAATATATGGCCCCTGTAGTAGTAAACAAAAACATCAGGCCCCCTGTGGATAATAATAAATTCATTCATATGGCCCTGTAGTAATAAAATTAAATATATAACCCTTGAGTAATAAATTAATATTAACCCCTTGTAGGTGTTATAAATTCATATATGGCCCGTAGTTATATATAAAAATTCATATTATGGCCCCCATAGCATAATAAATTCATATATTGCCCCTGTAGCTATTAATATATTCATATTACTGCCCCCTTAGCTTTTATACATTCATATACTGCCCCCATAGCTATAATAAATGCATATACTGCCCCCATAGCTTTAACCCCTTACCGACATTTGCCGTACTCATACGGCAATGTCGGGTAGGGGTTCCCGCAAATTGCCATATGAGTACGTCAATAGGCGATCTTGCGCGCTCACAAGGCGGAGCGCGCAAGATCGCGGCATGGAACCCAGCGGTATATTACCGCTGGCATCATGCCGATCCCCCACGGCCGGATGTAACCACTCCCGATGTCGCGACATCGTGGTCGCGACATCGCGACTGCGGGCGGGCAGGAGTGAGCTCCTGCTTGCCCTGCGATCCCCGGCGCAGTAACGGCGCTGAGGCGCTAGCTAACTGAGTCTCCTACCAGACAGCCCGGATGCATAAATGAGAGCATCAGGGTTGTTCTGGTGACGTCACGATGCCCACCCAATGCATTGTGGGCAGCTTGTGGACTGTCAGTTGCCAGGAGACCAGGCTAACTGCTATATGCTGTTATGCTGAGCTCCTTATTCATGAACGATCTAGACGATCGTTCACTGCAATTCCCCCATGGGGAAAGTGTAAAAAAGTGTGAAAAAGTAAAAAAAAAAAGTAAACCACAAACACAAAAATAAAAATAAAAACACGTACACCGCCCTTTTGCCCTTTACAACGCCAATCGCCCAAAAAAGATCAAAAATAAATAAAATGAGTTACTTATTTGGTATCGCCGACGTGGTAGCGACCCCACCCTATAAATCCGTCATGTTAATTAACCCGTGACGGGAAACGCGTAAACAAAAAAAAATAAAAAAAAACCCCCAAAAAACAGTCACAGAATTGCGATTTTTGTTCATCCTTGCAGCACATAAATGGAGTAAAGTCATCTAAAACTCATATCAACATCAAAGTGATGAAATTAAAACGTCAGTTCAGCCCGCAAAAAAAAGTCCTTACACAGATCTGTTACGGAAAAAATTATAAAAGTTCTGGCTATTAGAAAGATAGCGATGCATAATATTGTTTTACACAATAGAAAACACTTCTTTTTTCAAAAAAATTGTGCTTTCAATAAAAAAACTACATTAAATTGTGGTATCTCCGTAATCGTTCTCAACCCTCAGAGTAAACTAACTTGTCAGGATACTGCACGGTGAACGCTATTTAAAAATTAAAACATAAAAAAAACACTGCTAGGATTGCAGTATTTTACTTCTCCTAGCTTCCAAAAAACGGATTTAAAGTGATCATAAAGTCTTGTCCCCCTCAAAATTGTTACCAATAAAAATGTCAAAACTCATTCCCGCAAAAAAAAGTCACTATACAGCTCCATCACCCCCCCCCCCCCCCCCCCAGATAATAAAAAGTTATGGCTCTCAGACTGCGGTAGATCAAAAACGTTTTTCCTTGTAAATAAAGTGTTTTTATTGTGGTAAAAGCAGAAAACATTAAAAAAATATAATTGTGGTATCGCTATAATCGTATCAACTGCTGCAGCAAAACTAGCATGTCATTTATAACGCACGTGACGCTGTAAAAAATAAAAATAAAAAACATAACCAGGATTGCTGTATTTTGTTACAAAATGACTCACAAAAACCTATAAAAAGTGATCTAAAGCATCCTCTTCACCCCGTAATGTACCATAAAACATAACTCATCTCGTAAGAAAACCAAGCCACAATGCAAGCTCCAATGCAAATTAAGGAAAGCTATGGCTGTCAGAATAGGACAACATATAAAAAAACGGCAACTTTTTATTAAAATCGCTTTTTGCTAATTGTGTAAAGTAATAAAACATAAAAAAACTATATAAAATTATTTCATTGTAATTGTACCGACCCCATAGTAAAGTTATCCCGCTAATTTATCCTGTATGGCGATACTGTAAAAATTAAGTCCAAAAACAAATTGCAGGAACTGCGCTTTCCCCCCTCCATTTCCAATGGCCCAATGCCTAAAAAAAAACTACGGAACACCTGTGCGCCCCTAAATGCAAAATCACCCTAAGATGAGATCCCTGAGGGGTGTTAAATCCAAAGGGGGACTTCTGGAAGGTTTCAACCTGTTCTAGTACTTTGGGCGCTTGCAGATGCGACATGGCCCACAATTTTCTGTGCGGAAAAGCCAAATAGCGCTCCCTCCTTGTACCCCCTTGCATGTGCCAAACAGCAGTTTACACCACACATGTAGGTATTGCTGAACTTGGAGAATTGCGTAACACATTGTGGGGCTTTTTTCCAAGATTACCTTGTACAAATTAAACATTTTCAGCTAAAATTGCGATTATTGGAAAAAAAATTATATTTTTTTTTATTTCAGAGCGAATGCTAAAAAAATTTTGTGAAACGGCTGTGGGTCGATATAATCATGGTTTTATATTCCGTAAGGGTGTAGTTTCCAATATGGGGTCTTTCATTAGGTATTTATTAAGTTTTGGAACCTTAGGGTGTCCGCAAACCTGAAATGGCCCACTAAATAAATATTTTTAATGAAAATGAAGGCCCAGAGGTCAGTAGGTGCTCTCCTATTCTGGCGCTTGTGCTTGAAGCCAAATAAATGCAACTTTTTTTTTGTTTTTATAAGGCCACATATGGGATATCTCTGAAAACGGCAGAATCTGGGAATCCATATTAATTAGCATTTCCTGATCAACATTTACCGTATTCTTGGTCAATAATGTATAAAAATTGAAAATCTGCAAAAAAAGTGAAATTTTGAAATTTCACTTCCCACTTTGCTTTAATTCTGTGAAACACCTATTGGGTTAAATAAACGTCTAAATGCGGAGTTTTGAATACTTTAAAGGGGGTTTATAGTTCTAAGATGAGTGTCATTATGGGGTGGTATCTAACATACAGGTCACCCCCCCCCCCCCCCCCCCCCCCCCCCCCCCCCCCCCCCCCCCCCCCCCCCCCCCCCCCCTTTAATCCCCCGCCCACCCACCCCCCCCCCCCCCCCCCCCCCCCCCCCCCCCCCCCCCCCCCCCCCCCCCCCCCCCACCCCCCCCCCCCCCCACCCTAACCCCCCCCCCACCCCCCACCTCCCCCCCCCCCCCACCCCCCCTGCCCCCCCCCCCCCCCCCCCATTCCCCCCCCGCCCCCCCCCGCCCCCCACCCCCTTTTTATTCCCCCGCCCCCCCCCCCCCACCCCACCCCCCCCCCCCTATCAAAAGTCACGTTAGAACTAGACTGGTCCCTAAAAAATGTATATGCAAATTTTCTTGAAAATTGAAAATTACTACTAAATTTCTAGCCCTTAATGTCGTAAAAAAAAAAAATAAAAAAGAACACATTTAAAAAAAAATGATGCCAAACTACAGCAGATTATGGTAGATGCTAGTTATAAACTATTTTGGTGGAATAACTATCTGTTTACATGCAGAAATTTTTGAAGTTTGAAATTGGTAAATTTTTCACATTTTTCTCCGATAATTGATTTTTTTCAAAAATAAACAATCCTTTTTTGGACCAATATTTCTTACTATCTTAAAGCACATGTGTCACCGAGAAAACAGTCTCTGGAATTCACATGGATAGGTTAAAGTGTCAAAAAGGTTATTCTCATAATAAAGTGAACACATGACAGATTTCAAAAATGGGGCTCTGTCAGAGAGGCAAAAACTGGCTCCGGCGGTAAGGGGTAATAAATTCATATACCTACCCCATAGCTATAATAAATCATATACTGCCCCAATCGCTTTAATAAATTCATATACTGCCCCATAGCTTTAATAATTCATATACTGCACCAATAGCATTTAATAAATTCAATTCTACTCGCCCCAAATAGCTATAATAAATTTCATATACTGCCCCATAGCTATAATAAAATTCATATTCTGCCCCATAGCTTTAATAAATTCCATATACTGCCCCATAACTTTTTTACATTCCATATACATGCCCCATAGCTATAATTAATTCATATACTGCCCATAGCTTTAATAATTCTTATACTGACCCCCCTTAGCTTTAATAAATTCATATACTGCCAAATAGTGTAATAATTCATATACTGCCCCCATAGCTTGATAAATTTATTAATTCATATACTGCCCCCTTAGCTATTGAATAAATTCATCTACTACCCATAGCTATTAATAAATTATATACTCGCCCCCATGCTATAATAAATTCATATGCTGCCCATAGCATATAATAAATGAATTACTGCCACCATTGCTTGAATAATTCGATATACTGACCATAGCTCGATAATAATTATATACTGCCCCCATAGCTACAATAAATTCATTTATGGCCCTTAGTTATGATAAATTCATATTCTGCCCCCATAGCTATAATAAAATTCATTATTGCCCCCATAGATATATTAAATTCATATATGCCCCCATGCTTTAATAAATTTCATATACTGCCCCCATAGCCTTAATAAATTCATATACTGCCCCCATAGCTTTAATAAATTCATATATATCCCTTGTAGTGGCCAAGCTAGTGAAATTAAAAAAAAAAAAAAAAAAAAAGAAAACAAGAAAACAGTTACTCACCAATACCCGGATTCTTGCAGAGCTCCTCCTCCCAGCGTCCAGCGAGACCGAGCGGCGCAGGGGGTGTAACGACACCTCTGCATCATCCTCCCTGCGCCGATGATCTGTAGATGCGGAGCTCAGTGAGCGCCGCATTAAGCGATAGGGAAAGCAGGGACGAAATGCAACGCCCATGCTCTCTCTATAGTGATGAAAGCCGGCACGATATGTTCAGCTGCTAGTGTGCTGCGGACGGATTACAACGGCCGCGCAGAGCAGATGCCGGCCTGCCCGCACTAAAGTCAACGGGTGGCGGCAATCTTGTGTAAGTGGCGCATGCCGGAAAGGCAGGGGTTGCGCTACGGACCGGTGACGGTCCGCGGACGAGCGGTTGGAGTCCATGGTGTATGTAATGCAACAAACTCCATGAAAATCGTATAATCCAGAGTATTCTTCCATAACGTCTTTATTCACATAGATATTACAAACAGGACAGTGTAAAAGATTGCATTGTAAACGCTACGGTAACGCGTTTCCGACCTGGCAGCTCTTCGTGCGGGTCATCTGTCCTACCTCTAAACAGAGCTAGGACTTGCAAAATTGAACTCCAAGCCATGGATTGAAGAGTAAAGGGTAAGTAGCATGGATTTCTTTGTATATTGTGTATGTACCTTTCTAGAAGGGAAGGTTTAAATGCATCTAGGGTGTCACTAATAGCGTTAAAACTTATCTGCAAACCCTCGGACAGGAGCTTTCCGAAGTTCTTTGCCCTACTCCTATTCTGGGGAGTCCACTTGCCCCCTTTAAGAGCCATATACTGTCTACTACTTTTTCGACTTGTAAGATATCCTTGCCACCATGGGAGTATTAGGGTATGTTCACACGGCATTTTAGAATTTGTTTTTTGGATACTTTTCAATCCGAAAAACGCTGGTCAAAAGTGCTGTGTAAAACACATCCAACATGCACCCAAAGTGTGGTGCATGTTTGGATGCATTTTTGCTGCAGCAGTATCGCATCCTATAGTTTTAAATTGGGTTATGCTGCGTCAATCGGATCAAGAATTGACATGACAATTCTTTGAACGCATCCAAAAAAATCATCAGAAAGATGCATGTAAAACACGCATCGGCGATCAAACGTATGAATGCCGATGCGTATATTACATTGAAAGCAATGTAAATCACACTGCATATTGTTAGATGCATGTTTGGATCCGTTTACACGAATGGCCACTGTGTAGTTTCGCAACTTAGTATTCTTTGTCTCATTATTTGCTAATTTATCTAAACAGTTTCCACACCCCATCAACTCTTCCCATGACACAGGATACATAATGGAATAAAATGCCTTCTCGGCATCTAAGCCGAGAAGCATTGTAGTTGGAAGGCTAGGGTTAGAGGCTGCAATCCTCGCCGCTATTGCCGTGCGGATGCCCAGAGTGGAATGACGTCCCCTCACAAATCCCAGCTGAGATGGGGTCAGGAGCTGTGAGAGAAAGTCCTGCATCCTGATTGCCCTAAAATTTTTAGAGGGCCATTATTTTGTAATCAGTGTTGAGGAGGGAAATTGGGCGGTAGGAGCCTACATCCTTCGGGTCTTTCCCGGGTTTGGGAATAAGCAATGTTCGAGCTTCCTGCAATGCTTCCACTTGAACATTATTATAATATTTGTCATTATAAAGATCGGTAAGGACCGGGACCAGAGACTCCCGAAGGAGTCTGCCCCTCACCTCCTGTCTCTTCCACACTCCTTGTAGAATTGTAAGCCCCCGCGGGTAGGGTCTCTCTCCCTCTGTCGTTGCCAATTGTATTATTCCCTTATCCACTGTACTCGTTTGACTTATTAATGTATGTAGACCCCCTCGAATGTCCTGCGCCCTGGCGAATTATTTGGCGCTTTAAAATAAATAATAATAATAATAATAATAATAATAATAATAAAAAGGATCATATAGTACTCACCAGAAAATCCGTCCGGGCCCGGTGATTTGTTATTTTTTAATTTATTAATAGCCTCCCTGACCTCTTGTTGTGAGATAGGGGCCGATAAATGATCCCTCTGGTCTGCTGTTAATTTAGGGGGTTGAGTAACATTAAGTAGATCCCAAGTAGCCTGGGACTGATATGGCCTTTCTTGATATAGATCAGTATAATATGAACATAAAGCATCCATTATGGCCTTGGCATCTGTCACAACCTGGCCCGTATGTGGGTGTCGAATTTTAAGAATGAATTTTTTTGAAGACTGAGGTTTTGTAAGTTGTACCAGAAGCCTGCCCGATTTCCCTCCCCAACGGAAAAAGTGGTTTTTGGTGTGCTCTAGTTGCCACTTGGCCTGCGTGAGAGTGTGGGTATCTAAAAGACATTTGTCGTCCAAAAATGCCTGTCTGCGGGGTTCATCTGGGTGTGCTAAATAGTTTCTGTGGGCCTACAGAAGATTATCATGTAATATAACATACGCCTGTCTGCCGCATTTTCGCAATAGAGAGACAAATGCCATGACATGGCCCCGCATGACTGCCTTGGACGTTCGCCAGAGAAGAGAGAGACCAACCTGGGAATGTGAGTGATCATCAATGAAGTTATTGCAGTTCATATCCAAATAAGAATGAAAATCTGTGGAATTCCCTATGTATGATGGGAATCGCCAGTGCCTGTATCTTGTCCACGGAGCATCCAATTGCAAACATACGTTGATAAGGGCATGATCTGAGATTGTTATGGTGGTAATATGTGATGATTTTACTTGCTGGAATAGGGAGTCAGAAAGCAAGAAGAAATCGATACGTGAAAAGGTGTTATGAACTGTTGAGAAGAAAATGTAATCACGCTAATCTATATGCTGTACTCTCCAAGGATCGCATACGTGGTGTTGGTGCATCATATGTACTAGGCTTTGCATAGCCCGGGTATTTAATGTTGTAGGAGATGATTTGTCCAGAATAGGGGAGAGCACTGCGTTAAAATCTCCACCAATTATGAGGTTATCAGTGGGTTTAGAGAGTAAAAAATCACATAAGTGCGAAAAAAAATCTTGAGCGGGGAAATTAGGGGCATATATGTTAAAGAGTGAATATGTTGTATCTGCAATCTGTAATCTAACATACAGATAGTGACCCTCCAGGTCAGCACACTCCTCCAAAATTTGGTAATTATTTGAGTTGTTTAGAAAAATAGCAACTCCTCTAGATTTCCTGAAAAAATTAGCCGAGATGCAGCGACTGATCCATGGGGCCCTCAACTCACAGCCGTCCCCCTGGAGACATATTATGTCAGGGCGAGCTCGCTTGATATGCATTAATACTCGCTTTCGTTTGATTGGACAGTTTAGGCCCACTGCGTTCTAGGAGTAAATTTTTAGTGTGTCAGTGGTAATGCGTGCGGAGGTCGAATAAGAAGGGTTGGTACTCATCCTATCCCCGAGCGTGGAGACATCTTGGGTAGAAATGACAACGCGTGGAGTCCAGTCGACCCGTCCCAGCGAGTAGGCAAAGCCGGACTATAGTAGGTATGAGGAGACCCGCGCACCCCCGGGTGGGGGGAGGGAGTAAAGTCTGAAAAAAGAAAACATAAAGGGTAAAAAACTTAAAAGAAACACAAAATAAAACAGTAACAAGGAGGCAAGAGAGGCAAAACATAATAACAAATAACCAGTAGAGAGAGATCAGAGGGTCTCTCTGTCAAGTGTTCGTTCATCCGTCTTGGAGAAGATTTTCCCGTAGGAGAGAGTTCCGCCGGATCCGTAAAGAAAGTAGTGTTGCCATTAATCGTGACCTTGAGTTTGGCAGGGTACAATAGCTGAAACTTTATATTTTTTCACAGCCTAAGACAGGTAAAAAGCTTTCGATTGGCCGTCACTGTAGCTGAGAAGTCCTGGAAGATCAGAATTTTTTTTTTTTTTTTTTTTTTTACCAGCCCCTACAGACGGGGGTAAAAGCTTTTTTTGGCCCGCACTTAGTGAGAATCCGGAAGATCGGGGATTTTGTGGCCGCGTACCTCCAGAGATCTTTTTTGGCGGTAGGCCTGTAGAATTTTTTCTTTGGAAACATAGTGAAGGAATTTGGCGATAGTTGGATGGGGTCTTCGATCGTTGTCTTGTTGTGTAGAACCTATGCGATGGACCCGCTCTGTCAGGGGGAGCACTTGAGGAAATGTAATTTCCAGTGCAGCTGGAATATTAAGAGCTATAAAGTTGGTCAAGTCTTCTCCTCTGATAGTTTCTGGAATGCCCACAAAACGTAGATTGCTTCTGCGGCTTCTGTTTTCCGGCTCATCAGTTTTATCCTGGAGTCGCTGAAGTTGGCGGGCATGGGAGGATACTTCCTGCTGTAGTTGGGAGGCATCCGTCTCACAGGAGTTGGTGCGGGTCTCCAGTTCGTTGACTCGCTGAGTTATATTTGTGATTTGGGCAAGAGCCAAGTTGACCGAATATTGAAAGAGATCGAATCACTTTTCAAGCAGAGGCATTATCAGACTAGAGACCTCCTGTGCTATCGAGGAAGCCCTGATGAAGAGGAGTGCGTAGAGCTGGAGGCTGGAGACCATTGGTTAGAGGATTGATCAGTGTACCTGGCTGGGGAGACAGAGGTAGGTTGCGGCATGGCGGCTCCAGTGCTGGAGGCGGATGTTAAGTGCTCTTTTTGTTTGGGGCTGGTGCTAATAGGAGTCCGGTCAGAGGCAACTATAGTTTTTGGCGGATTTTTCATTTGCTTCGCTGGCTTATTAGGTGTAAAGAATTTATCCATGACCCACAGGATAGGTAGAAAGTGAGATGGTCCCTAAGAGGTTGACAAATGAACCACTTCAGGTGGAATTACATTAGGTAAATCTCAGAGCAGATGTTGTGCACGATAGTCACTAAATGTTGCCGTTGATCAACAAAGGAGGCAAAGCGTCCCAATTTTAAACTGTGCAAATAACTGACGCCGTTGGAAAATTATGGTTTATCAGAATAGATCCTCCCGCTTAGTTTTCAAGAGTATATTGTACAGAAA
>JAODAL010022856.1:0-63854 GCA_025379985.1 Phyllomedusa bahiana | reverse complement strand
TTTTTTCGCAAAGTAAATTTTTGGGGGTTTTGCGTGGAAAACGTAAACAGGTTTTGGAAAAAGTTTCAATCATTTTCCCTAAATTTTTTTTGGGCAAAGTCAAATTTTTTTTTTGGGTCAGTTGCTTTTAGATAACGCTATAATCAGGTCCTTTGGAAAAAATGTGGCTTTAAGTGCATTTCTCCCTCAAAATTTTTTTAATAGTGGCTGAAAATCATATTTAAAATTTTTTTTTTTGGGTCATGTTGCTGTGAGTTTACGCAAATCAGGTCCTTTTGGAACAGAAATGTGGTTCAAAGGCTTTTCCCCCTCAAATTTTTAACATGGCGAAAGTCTTTTTTATAATTTTTGGGTCATGTGCTTTGAAATGCAGCAATACTACGGGTCCTATTCTAAAAAATGGGTTTCTAACAGACATTTGTTCTTCAAAATTTGTCATTTCTAAAAGGGTGAGGGTGCTATCAAAACGGAATAACAAGATCTCTAACATAGCTAGAAATCCCTTAGTGACACAACCCTTTTTAATAAAATTTAAAAAAAAAAAGAAAAAAAGAGTGGTGGGATTCATCCTATTTTAAAAAAGGGTTTTTTCTAGATTTAAACTACTTTTTGCATTACAAAATACTGATACAAATTTCCTCTGAATGAAACAAGGGAGGTACAAAGACTTGAACAGATTAGGTTATTCAAGGACATGGTGTAGGGAGCACATTCTCCACCCCAAAACAGAGACAATTTCCTCCAACACGTTGAGTAAACGAGAAAAAGAATGCCCCGAAAAAGGGCACCTGGGGGAAAAGGAGCGTCAACACCAGCATTTCCAAGTGAAGCCAATGGCCGCAAATCATCGAGGGGCAAGCCTCTCGTAGGGCAGAATTTCTCTAGCGCTACCCAGGGCTTGACGGTACTGAGGAAGGCTGGGACTGAGCCCCCAACACTTTTCCCCACCGCTTCACACGGGGCTGTTTCGATGCTGCATCATAAGGACATTTTTTTGCCGTGTTAATGGATGACGGACGCCTGCCTGGGCTCTCACCGCACTCACTGTAACTCGGGCACTGCTAGCTGAACCTGCGTGCTAATAGATGACGGACGCCAGCCCTTGCTCTCACCACACCCACTGTAAGGCCGACCCTGCCTGCTGTACCTGCGTGATCCACGTTTACAGCCTCACCTGCCTTGATCATTAATTTCCTGAATGCAGGATTTTCAGAGAGGCCTTGTTGACCTACTGAGGACATCTGTTTCGTTTGCTTCCCATTCTAATGTCACGGTGGCACAATGTCACCAGTAGAATGGCAAGTAGCTCTAGCAGTAATGGAAAACGAGCTGTTTTTAATATAGTTTATTTCTTATTGAGAAATTTTATGCTGATGGTCCATAAGGGCACCTGTGCGGGTTTTTGGGTCATGCTGCAGTCCAGGACATGGATAGTCAATGTCCCGTCTAACTGAAATGGTGGTTGAAAGACGCCTTTTTCCGGCACTTTTTAATCTGTGGGTCAGATAGGTTTAAGGGTCATGCTGCGTTCCACGACAGGGATAGTCAATGTCCAGTTCAAGTAAAATGGATGGTTAAAAGACTGCCTTTCTTGGCACTTTTTAAATCTTGTGGGTCATGCAGGTTTGGGGTCATGCTGTGAGGACAAGTATCTCATGTCAGGAAGTAAATGGTGGTTTGAAACTTTTTTCCTTGCACTTTTATAACGTGGGTCAGACAGGTTTAGATGGCATACTTGCTCAGGAAAATATCAATTCGATTCAACGAAACTGTCGGTTCAAATGTTCCGAAAAGTTTGTTTCGGGTCCGCATTGGCTTCGGGCCAACAGATATCAATGTCCGTTAAAAAAATGGTGGTTATAACGGGTTTTTGCACAATCTGGGCAGGGTTTAAGGGCATGTGTTCCAGCAGTAATAGTCATGCAGTAGAGGATGTTGATATATGCTTCTGCACTTTTAATTTGTGGGTCTTGAGGTATGAAGGGCATTGTGGTACAAGACAGGGATAGTGAATGGTCTGTGACTTTTTTTTTCTGTGACTTTTATAACCTAAGTATAGAGATGGGCAAATTTCTCAAAAATTCGATTCAGTGACTTCGCCGAATGTTCCGACAAAATTTGTTTCGGTCCGAATTGCTTCGGGACGAATCACGTTAAAAAACAGCTATTTCCAGGCTGCACAGAGCCTGCAGGGTGCTGTAGAACATTGTGCCATGCTTAAATATGCAGAGGGAGCTTGGTTTGTTCTTCATACAATGTTGTGTTTTAGTATGACACGCATATGACTCATGGCGCTCTTAGAATTGCTTCACTAAAAAATTCCCTGGGCACTTAAGAGGGCAAAACTGACCAAAAAACTGAAGCGGGAATGTAGCCTGATAAAGTCATGGCAGCGACAGCTGGAAAAAAACAAGCTGAGGGCTCAGGTGGCAACATCAGTGACAGAGTGTGGAGGGCACGGCAGCAGCCACAGCAGCAGCATGAGGTCAGACAGTGGCACAATGACAGTGTGTAGGTCACGGCAGCAGCCACAGCAGCAGTATGAGGTCAGACAGTGGCACAATGACACAGTGTGAATGTCACGGCACCAGCAACATTAGCAGCAGCATGAGGTTATAGAGTGGCACAATGACAGAGTGTGGCAGCAGCCACAGCAGCAGCATGAGGTCAGACAGTGGCACAATGACATTCTGGAGATGGCAAAAACATGAGTAGGCCACAGAGTGGCACAATGACAGAGAGTGGAGGTGACGGCAGCAGCAGCATGAGGTCAGACAGTGGCACAATAACATTCTGGAGGTGGCAAAAACAGGAGTAGGCCACAGAGTGACACAATGAAACAGTGTGGAGGGCACGGCAGCAGCCACAGCAGCATTAGGTCAGACAGTAGCACAATGACAGAGTGTGTAGGTCACAGCAGCAGCCACAGCAGCAGTATGAGGTCAGACAGTGGCACAATGACATTCTGGAGGTGGGGGAAGGGGGGGTAGGCCACAGAGTGGCACAAGGACAGAGAGGGGAGGAGACGGCAGGAGCAACAGCATGAGGTCACAGAGTGGCACAATGACAGGGTGTGGAGGTGACCGCAGCAGCAACAACAGCAGCAGCATGAGGTCAGAGAGTGGCACAATGACACAGTGTGAATGTCACGGCACCAGCAACATTAGCAGCAGCATGAGGTTATAGAGTGGCACAATGACAGAGTGTGGAGGTGGGTGGCAATACCAGTCCATGGTAAAGATGGTGGTAGGCAGATGGAGAAAATGGCAGCAGATGTGTGGCATCAGGCGGGTGGCGGCATCAGAATAGTGGCTGAGGCAGGTAGTTTGAACCCAGACTCATTTCTCACAGTTTGGGTGAGGCATCATGGCTGATGTAGTCTGACACCTAAGGCATTGGTGTGTGGAAATCCTGGCCGATCCACGCCTGATTCATCTTGACAAAGGTCAGTCGTTCCACATTTCCCGTGGACAAGCGGGTTCTCCTTGAGGTAACGATGGCCCCCGCCGCACTGAACACCCGCTCTGATGCCACACTATTGGCTGGGCAGGCCAGCTTCTCCACTGCAAACTCGGCAAGTTGCGGCCACACATCCAGTTTGGCCTCCCAGTAGTCCAGCGGATCTTCTAACTGGGGTGGCAGAGTGCTGTCCAAGTAGGCCACCACCTGTTGGTTCAGGGACTGCTCCAGGTCCTGCTGCTGCTGCTGCTGCTGCTGGCGACTGCCCTCCTCACTAGGCGGGTGAAGGAAGCTGCTCATCAGTGACTCCAGACTTAGGTTGCTGCTGATGGAGCTGGTACTGCTCATTTCCCCCCACCTTCCCCTAGCAGCCGCGGCAGTAGTACGTGAGCACTGAAGAACCCCCCGGACAGACCTGTCAGAGGAGGCACGATGCCGCACATAGGCAGCGGCCAACTGACTATGGAGGATTTCACTATAGTATTTGAGTTTGTCCTCCCTCTCAGCAGCTGGGAAAAAGGCTCCCATTTTGGACCGGTAGCAAGGGTCCAATAGGGTGGAGAGTCAGAAGTCATCCATCTGCCGGATGGTGACTATTCGGCTGTCACTAGCCAGGCAAATCAGCATGCTGCGGGCCATCTGCACAAGTGACTCCGAGGGGCTCTCTGCCTCCATCTCCGTGTATACTGCCACGGTGCTTGCGGGTCATCTGCTTCGTCTTCCTCATCTCCATCTACCTCCTCCAGCTGCTACTGCTCCTCCTCTCTTGTCACCTGGGTAGAAAATCCACTCATTTCACCAGACAATGCTTCTACTCCAATGTCCTCCTCCTTATCCAGTTCAGTCCCCACCGGACTCATGTGGCCGCGAGATGTAGTCGCCACGTCTCCAGTCCCCTGCCCAGACAGATTTTTCAGCATCTGTTCCAGGACATGAAGCAGTGGAATGACGTTATTCATCCCGTAGTCCTGGCGACTGACAAATAACGTCGTCCTCGAATGGCCTAAGCAAAAGGCAGGTGTCACGCATGAGCTGCCACTGGCTGACATCAAAGTTACACAGGGGAGCACTCCTGTCCGCCTGGATCATCAAAAAATCGTTAATGGTCTTTCTCTGTTCATACAGTCGGTCCACCAGCCGCAGGCCGGAATTCCAACGGGTGGACACATTGCATATCAGAGTGTGTTGGGGGAGGCCGTTCTGCCGCTGCAACTCGAGGAGGGTGTTCCTGTCTTTGTAGGAATGGATGAAGTGCATGCAAAGTTTCCTGGCCATTTTCAGAATCTTCTGAAGATCGGTGGAAGACTTCAGGAACCTTTTCACAACTAGATTGAACACGTGCGCCATGCAGGGCGCATGGACCATCCCTCCTCGGTGCAGCGCGGACACCATGTTCCTGCCATTGTCTGTCACCATGGTTCCGATTTGCAGTTGGCGCGGAGAAAGCCACACATTGAGTTCTTGCTGCATGACGCGGAGCAGTTCCTCCCCTGTGTGACTTCGTTCGCCGAGGCAAGCCAGGTGTAGAACTGCGTGACACTGCTGTGCCCTACACATGTGGTATGATGGAGCAGCACTTTTGGAGGCTGAGATGGTAGTGGTGGTGGAGGAGGAGGAGGCGGACATTGGCGCAGGAGCAGCAGTTTGACAACGTGGAGGAGAAAGCGGCGTCTCCTGTCCAAGTTGTTGGTGTGCCTGGGCAGGAAGCACATTCACTCAGTGGGCCGTAAAGGACATGTACTGGCCCTGACCATAGTTACAGCTTCAAATGTCCGTGCTGCCGTGCACCTTGGAAGAAACCGATAAGCTCAAGGACTGGCCCACCTTCTGTTCTACATATTTATGATGTGCTGGTACTGCCTTTTTGGAAAATAAATTACAGCTTAGAACTCTTCATCTCAGCTCGGCACAAGCCATTAGTTCTCTGAACGGTGCAGAGTCCACCATTTGGAAACAGAGGGACTACAGTACCAACAACTTGGATAGGAGCACGGTCAGCTTCTGCACCTTAGAATGGTTGGACACATACTGTTGTCTCTTTGCAATCGCCTCGCTGAACGACTGCTGGCGCCATGAGTAGCAAGGAGCAGGAGCATCTGGACCGGGAGATGATGTCAAAGAGAAACAGCTCCCTTCTGCAGAGGTGGTGGAGCCTTGACTGGCTGCAATGGCATGCGTGCCACTGGGCGCTGCTGCAGCTGCTGTTTCTGCAGCGGCAGAATGGACCACCAAGTCTGAAGCACGTTTCTCCCAGGCCACCGGATGGTGACGCTGCATGTGTTGACGCAGGGCCGTGGTGCCAACGTTAGCTCCCTGGCCACGCTTCACTTTCTGCCCACAGATTCTACATATACTCATATTCGGCTCCTCCGGTGTCTTAGCAAAGAACTGCCACATCGCCGAGTATCTGATTTTACCGCCAACGCTCAGCACTGAGTGACTACTACCGCTGCTGCCTCGCTGTGCCCCTGTGCCGCTACTTTCTAGGACCTGCGAAGCGGGTTTTCTAACCCGTGGCCGCTTGGCTCCCATCCTCACACTGCTGCTACCCTGCTGACTCACGGCCACACAACCCACTTGCTGTCTGCGCCGCTGCCTGACGCGCAAGCTGATGCCCTCTTCTCCTGACTATGATGAAGCCCTTGCTTCACCCGGCTCTTTCATTATCACTGCTGTCCTCATCACCGGTCTTGGTATTCAGAGGCTGACCCCTCACAACATGACCTCCCCTGCCACTCTCCACATCTATACTTTGCCGCCTACTGCAAGAAGCAGGGGATATTGGCCCCATTTCTTCGCTGCCAAGTAGCTGCTGACTGCCCTCCTCAAATTGTTCATCCTCGCTATATAGTGGCGCTGAGCCCAGACCACATTCTAGATCTCTGGCTGAGGGAACTGGATGGGACAGAGGTGGGTTGAGGACAGGTGAAGGCCGCTTACCCGCTCCCGGGCCATCCCAACTAAGGGTTGTGTCTGACGTTCCCACCGACTCTTGGCTGGGGTTGTCAGATGTCATCTGGGAGGAAGTGGATGACCTAGTCAACCAATCAAGAACCATTGGGTTGCTGAACAACACACAGCAGCTAGATTACAACGGCAGTTGTGGCCTCACCGAGTGAACCCTGCTGCGATGTCCCCTTGCTGTGCTGCGACCTGGTCTTGCTCTAGGAATGTTTGTGCCACTGCCACTAGCAGGTGAAGAGCCTGCCACCTCTCTGTCTGACATACTGCTTGTTCTGAAATGTTCAGACACTGTTTGATGAAGATATCTGTATATGATAAATACACACCCTGTATTTGACTCCAAATGAACCCAGTAACAAGCTTGGGTAACCCTTGGATATAAATTGCGCTCAACAAATGGGCAGGAAAATTTACTTTTATGTGCCATTTAAAAAGACTGTCTATTTTACTGAATATAAAACCACAAACAGTCTTAATTAACCTTCGGATATGAATTATGTTACAGGCAAAATTTATTTTTTTGGCGGTGAAAAAGAACGTTTCTTTTACTAAGTACAACTGCAGAAAAATACTTAGTTAACCCTTGGATGTAAATTGTGCAAAAGAAATATGCTGGCAACAATTACCAGCTTTGTGATGTTAAAAATGTGTTGTATTTTTGGAACACTACAACAGAAAAAACTGTAATTAACCTTTCGGATATGAAATTATGCTACAGCCAACATTTCTCCTTTGGCGGTGAAAAGGGAAGTTTATTTTAATGATTACAACTGCAGAAAAATAATTAGTTAACACTTGGATAATGGTGTAAATTGCGCCTAAAGAAATATGCTGCTCCAACAATTCCAGCTTGTGGGTGTTTAAATAACAGCGTTGTTTTTACGAACACAACAACAGGAAATAAGTTGTAAATTAACCATCGGTTTATGAATTATGCTACAGGCCAAAATCTATTCTTTTGGCGGTGAAAAAAGACGTTTCTTTTACTAAGTACAACTGCTGAACATACTTAGTTAACCCTTGGATGTAAAATGCAGCAAAAGAATTATGCTGCAACAATTACCAGCTTTGTAGTGTGTTAAAAACGTTGTGTATTTTACGGACACAACAAACAGAAAAAAACTGTATTAACTGTTGCGGATATGAATTATGCTACGACATATTTCTTCTTTGGCGGTGAAAAGGAACGTTTATTCTAATGAATACAACTTCAGAAAAATTCTCAGTTAACCATTGGATGTAAATTTGCGCAAAAAGAAAATATGTGCCAACAATACCAGCTTTGTTAGTGTGTTAACACGGCGTTGTATTTTATGGAACACACAGAAAAAATTGTAATTAACCTCGGTTATGAAATTTGCTAGAGGCAAAAATTTCTTTTTTGGCGGTGAAAAAAGAACGTTTCTTTTACAGGGAGCACAACTGCAGTGAAAAATAATCTTAGTTAACCCTTTGTGATGTAAATTTTTGTGCAAAAGAAATTATGCTGGGCCAAACATTTACCAGTTTGTAGGGGGGCGTGTTAAAAACAGGTGTATTTTACGGAACACAACAACAGAAAAAAGTTGGTAACTTAACCTTCAGATATGAATTATGCCACTGCATAAAATTTCTTCTTTGGCTGGTGAAAGGAAGGTTCTTTTAGTGGACCAAACAGCAGAACAATGCTTAATTAACCCCTGGTTCTAAGATGGCGAAAAAGAAATTGAGCAACCAAAAATTTTTTTTAAAGTGGTAATTTGGATGTAAAAAACGCTGTTTCTTGAACTGAATACAAATGGAACAGGCTTTAGATAACCTGGAATATTCATGTGCCTCAAGATCTGAGCAGATAGCCTTTAAAATGTACATGCCGCTGCATTGGACGCACACTGACTTCAGTTTCAATACCCACACAAAATCAGAATTTAGACGGTAAGAGAACCAGTCTCTGAGACAAGTCTGTGAACCCCCAAAAATTGCTGTATAAAAGTGAGATTCTTTAGTATGAGATATCATAAGCAGCAGCGGCGACAAAAGGAGCAGCTTCCCGTACACAATTACAGTGTGAGGAGTGTGAGGAACGAGCATGGCGCCCAGACTTATATAGTTGCGGTGACGTCACAGAATCTCCCGCCGGTCTCTATTGGCTTCATCTCTGCACATGTCATGTAGGCTAAGCCTTTCTTCAATCCCTGATTTCTTTGCCCCATTTAACGCCATGTGCTCGCAGCCATTTTATTCAATCAAAAGCAGCTTTGTTCCTGGCGAATCACCCTCCCAACTTCGGACTTCGTTCAAAGTCGAAGTTTTCCTGAAATTCTAAACGAATTCCACTTCGCCCATCTCTAATTGCAACTATGTGTACAAAAACCATTGTGAACACATAAACATCGACCCATGTATATAATGACTCAAATATTATTCAAAAATGTTGTAACCACAATGCTAAGTGGTTGTGCTGATATTTGTATGTTATTTAGCATGGATATGCAAGCTTTTAACCCATGGATATTAAAAGTTAAATTTTTAACTATGCCGCATATACGTGTTTAAGTTGGATTAGCAAACAGCTAACAACCTTGGATGCTGGATTTTCTATTATTGCAAAATGGTAAACATATTGTTACATAAAGAATACACTATGAAAAAAGTAATCACATTCCCTGTTAAAGCCGCATGGATGTAGGCTGCCCAGGTGGTGAATCCACAAAGCTTCCACGCGAGGATGTGGTACACAAGTACCTGAAATCTCAATTGGCTTATATTGTGATTGGCTTTCATAATGTGAGCTGGTAAGGGGAACCACTCTTTTTTTGCAGCATATGGTGGACTTGTGAGATGATAGACAGTTTTTGATACGTTGTGAAGTCTCTCCCACAAGTCCACAGGTGCACTTAATCATGTACACCACGTAAGACGTGTCACAGATAAATTGGCCTTTGAGCATGATGGGTAACCCACTTGACGGGTGGTGAACAACATCGCCTTTAATGATATTAGTGCAGTGAAGACAGGGAAATATGCCTTGGCGGGGTTTAGAGAGAACTGTCTGAGAGCATGTCTTTCTGAATGAACCAATGTCAGCATGGACTAAAAGATCCCTAACGTTCTGAGGTCTTTTGTAGCAGATACGTACCGGTGAGCAAATTTCCAATATTTCAGGATATCTCAATTGGTGTAGCTTCCAATGTTTATGTATGCACTGATGAATCTTTAGCATGAAGGGATGGTAGGTGTTAAAGTATGTGTATGGAAGACCAAAAGTTTTAGGAGGTCTGGGTGTTTTCCGAATATGTGAAATTAGTTTGTCCAGACAGCCCCTGAATCGAAATGTATTGGCCATTTGGTCAAGTTGGTGGTATCAGTTACAATCCTTTTAAATGCATGTAAATTGAGAGATGGGCAGGGATTCTTTAACATGGGTGGGATGACAAATCTGATAGCATAATAGAGAGTTACGATCTGTAGACTTAGTATACAAGTCTGAAGTTAGTCTATCTTCCAGGGTTTTAAAATTGTAGTACTGGAGTAGTGTCACCCTTCCATATGAGGAAAATATTGTCAATGTAGCATTTCCATTCTTATGTATGTTGGATATAAAGTGGATGGGTATAAACAGACTGGTCCTGAAATGATGCCATAAATGTATTGGCATACGGGGAGCTACATTCAAGCCCATAGAAGTGCCCTGCTATTGCAGATATAATTGGTCACCAAAAAGAAACTAACTGTGATTAAGTACTACTGTCAACAAATCAATTCAAAATTCAATCTCTGATGTGACTAATAAGGGATTTGTAGATATACATAGGCAAGATCTAATAATGTCAAGGAAATGGGGCCTGTCACAAACGTAGGAGTTGGTGCATGTCACAAGGGCTGTAAGGATCGTCTTTAGAAACTTAGCCAAAGAGGAAAAAATAGAATTAGTCGGGGCTACTATTGGGCATCCTAGTTCAGGTTTTTATGGATCTTAAGGAGGGTGTAAAACACAAGTGTGATAGGATGAGACTAGAGATGGGGGAATCGATTCTAATGAAGTGGAAATCATTTAGAATTGAAGGAAAACTTCAGTTCTGCATGAAGTCAAAGTTTATGGTATTTCGCGGGAACAAATTTTTTTTTTTCTAAAATGGCTGCGAGCACATGGCGTGAGATGGGGCCGAGAACTCTGGGAGGAATGAAAGGAACACCATCAATGACGATATGACACTGACATTGAAGGCCAATCAGCAACCAGCGGGTTCTGTTGAATGTCACACAGCCCTATAAGATACGGACGCCATTTTAAATTCTCACATTCTCTCTGTGTCGCTGTCAATAAAGCATTCTGGCTGCTGCAGCAATATATTGCACTCTTTATAAAACAAACTCAGTTTTTTTCAATGCGACTGGGGTGAAAGACCTTCACAGTGTGTGTCATATACACACTTGTTCCTGAACCAGCATTATTATTTTAGTTTTGTTGGGGTATTTCCCTCAAAGTCCAGGGTGAGTGTAATTCTGCCCCATACACATTTTATACCCAAGGGTTAATTTAGTCTCTTGCTTGTGGGGTAATTTGGAGTAAAACACAGGGTGTGTGTATTTTTACGCCATATACTCCTGAATTCCATCTGGCTTTTCTGTAGGGTATTTTTATACCAAGGGGTTAATTTAGCCTCTTGCATTGTGTGGTATTTTGGAGTAAAATACAGGGTGGTGTATTTTTACCCTTATACGCCTGAAATTCGATCTGAGATTATTGTAGGGTATTTTTATACCAAGTTTAAATTTAGCTCTGTTTTGTGGGGGAATTTGAGTCAAATCCTGGGTGTGTGTATTTCTGCCACATTACACAGCTGAAATCCATCAAAACTTCAGACAGGTGGGGGTATTTTTATCTTTTGTCCAAGAGTTAATTTATTTCATTGTTTTGTGGAGAATTCTGTGTCAATTCCAGGGTTTTGTGTATTTCAGACTTACTAACATCTCAAACTCAAGCTTACTTTGTCTCTTAGGATATTGCTATCTTTGGCAAACAATTAATTTTTTTCAACTATTGTGGTGATCCCGTTAAATGCTGATACATGTAGAACCCCCCCCCCCAAAAGAGTGGAGAGGGTGTCATCAGTAATTTTGCATTGACGTCACTAATCATTTTTCCATTCCTTTGATCCTTCAGTATCCACTTTCAATTTGGTCATATCTATCATTGCTAAAGGCCAAAAGAATAAACAGGAGTGATCCCAAATTAAGTAAATGGATATTTGACATTGTGTTTGTGTTTTGTATCCCACTCCTGCTTTTTGGCTACCTACTCATCTGACAATCTTTATGCAAACAAAGGACCATGTCATACTAGCCTTACGGTTTCTCTGTTGTGTTTGTCCTTTTCATTCCTTCTGACAGATTAAAAGAAGGGGAAAACCAAACATAGTGGCAACGTCATGGAGGGTGGAAACAGCATTAGAAAACCCAAGGGTGCTCGACTGAGAGAGTGGTCAGTGGCAGCAGCATGTGTAGGCCACAGAGCGGCAAATGAAGATTGTGGAGGTGGCAAAGCATTATTTGGCACAGACGGCACAATTTCACAGTGGGGAGGTGGTGACAGCAACAGTTGCATCAGGCCGAGAGTGCGCACAATGTCATAATTTTGAGGTGGCAGGGAAGCTAGGTGAGCATAATGAGGAAGGGGCAGTTAACAGCAACATCAAGGCCAGAAAGTGACATGGTGAACAGAGCTGGAGATTGACAGCAGCAGCATGAGGAGACCTGAAGTGGAGAGGTGGCAGCAGCATCTGAAGGTAACCATTAATGGGCCCAGTGAGGTGGGGAGGGCTGGTGTCAAATAACAGTCCCTGGTATAAGATGGTGGGTGGTTGATTGAAGCAAGCGGCACGATTTGTGGCATCAGGCGGGTGGCAGCATCAGAATAGTAGTTGAGGGCAGGTAGCCTGAAGAATCCAGGTTTACTCAGGATTCGCTCCAGGTGCTGCTGTTGGTGGGTTACCTCTAATATCACTAGGGGTGAGGGGTGAAGAAACAGGTCAGACTTGTTAGAGGATGGACAATGGCACAGATAGGCAGCGGCAAACTGACTACAGAGAATGTCTCTATAGTACTTGAGTTTGTCCTCCATCTTGGCAGGTGAAAACAATGCTCCCCATTTTGGATGGTAGCGGGGTCCTAGACAGTGGAGAGTAGAAAAAACCACTCATTTGGAACAGACCATCACCAACTCCAGACCTCAGGTTGATCTCATGGTGGAGCTGGTACTGACTTCTTACAAAACCCCAACCTCCCTCCGCATGGCGTGGCTGTGAGTAGGGGGTGTGCTGTGGATAACCCCCCGGTCAGACCTTCGGAGGTAAAAGATGGCGCAAATTGATCTCTCTGTCATTACCAATTGTTTAGCACTCTCTCACTGTCTTCACAAGTCCGCTACCTTGGGATAACCTGTTTGACACTCCAATTTTTCTGGGCTTTTCTAACCACAAAATCCATACCACGTTCCTTGCCTCAAACCTGATAATTGTTTCCCCAATCGCTCATGCCTTCACTTTGAAGCGCAAAATATTGCTTAGTCCATGCCTCATCTTCTCATGTCTAGCACCCTACTCCCTTTAAATCGATCCTATTCTCTGCTGCCTGACTGATTCACCTCTCTCCTAGTATTACTTCCTCTGCATCTCCCACTACTGAACACAATTTCACTTACTGGCTGGCCCATGGCCCCCACAGGGAGATGTTGTTGTCACGGCTCTATGTCCCTGTTCAGACATTGTTGGTAAAATATGTTCAGGACATGAAGTGAAAATTAATGATATGTTCCAGGACATTTCCAGTGGAACTGAACATTGTTTTCCTGTAGTCTCTGGGCGACTGACAAATTATGGGGGCTCCTGAAAAAAACCTGAGCAAACGGCATGTGTCATGCATGAGATGCCACTGGCTGTCATCAAAATAACACAGTGGAGTATCCCTGTCCGCCTGGATCATCAAGAAATCTTAAATGGCCTTTTCTGTTCAGTATATTTCTCCTGTTTTGCCCTGTTCATCGATTTCTCCTGTTTTGTCCCTGTTCAAGCAAATTTCTTCCGGTTTGCCCTGTTCAGCAATTTCTCCTGTTTTGCTGTTCAGCACCTTTCTCCCATGTTTCTGCCTGTTCATCGATTTTCCCTTGTTTTGCCTGTTTATCGATTTCTCCATTTTGTCCTGTTCATCGACTTCTCCCCATTTTGCCCTGTTGATAGATTTCTCCCTATTTTGCTCTGTTCATAGATTTCTCTCTGTTTTTCTCTGTTCATAGTTTTTCTGTTCTGTTTAGTTTAAGGAAGGTGTGCTTGGCAGTGTAGAAATGGCAAAAGTGCGTGCAAAGTTTCCTGTCAAAGTTCTAAGTATGGTGCATAGTCCACCACTTGAAAAGGGAGAGACGGCAGTACCACCAACTTGGACAGGAGCACAGTCAGCTTCTGCACTTAGGGATGGCTAGACGCATACTGCTGTCTCTTGGCAATCGTCTCGGTGAACTGGCACCATGAGTGTCGAGGAGCATCTTGACCAGTAGTTGATGTGAAAGACAGGGAGTTGTTTTCGGCAGAGGTGGTAGAGCCTTGACTTGCCTGAATATGGGAGGCAGTGCACGGGTTGTTCTGCTGAGCAGGATGACCACCACATCTGAGACAGTTTTCCCGGCAAACTGTATGGTGATGCTGCTATGTTGACCCAGGGATGTGGTGGACAACGTTAGGTCGTCGGTCACGCTTTATTTTATGCACACAGACTCTACCCATAGCTCTTATTCACCTCTTTCGGTGTTCTTGGGCAGAATAGTGGCACACGGCAAGTAGGTCGGTTTTTACCACCAATAGCTCCACACTGATGTTACCGCTGCTGCTCGCGTAGCTCTGCACCGCTACTTTAATGGGACCTGCAAAGAGGGTGGTCTAAATCGTGGATGTAAGGCTCCCAACCTCGCACTGGTGCCATCCTGCTGACTCCTGGCCACAGTACCAACTTGCGGGCTGCGCCACTGCCTCACATACAAGCTGCCGCTCTCTTCTCCTGGTGATGATGATGATGATGATGAAGCCCTTGCTTTCAGGGCTGGGATGATGGGTAGTCGAAGGTAGGCGACCGCTAAGGGCGTCACTTTTTCCCAGGCAAAAAAAAAAAAGGGGGCGCAAGGAGGCATGGGTGTGGGTCTTTCTGGAATTTTCCATTTTGGTGGCAACTTTATGCCTTGTTTAACTAGGGCACCAGAATACCTTGTCCAGCCTTGCTTGTTTCACCGGCTCCAAGTGCGATTGTCTAAATCGATTAGTGTTTGCCTGTCACCGCTGTCTTCCTCAACGGTGTCGCTGTATAGAGTCTTTAGAGAAGAATGACGTGCACTTGAATAATCTGGATGGGGGTGCTAAGTGGAAAGAGTACTCTTCAACTCATAATCATAAAGGATAAGGATTCCACAGCACTGTTTTGGTTTTATGTCATTAATTTATGATATTCTTTATAGGTGTAAATATATGTTGTTACATAATATAGTTACAGAATATAGTTACAGAGGCTTTGTTTTCTCTTACAAAATTATTAATCATATATTTAACATATGGCTGAAGGAACGTGGTGACGCCATATAGGAACGTTTCGGCCGTACACAGCCTTTCTCAGCCGGATCACTAAAACAGAAAAAAACATATGTGATAGTGGTGTAAATATATGTGTGAAGGCGGCAAAAAGCCGAAGGAAATTGTGATCAAAAAATGTGTATAGACTATAGTGAAAAAAATAGACATGAGAAGGACCCAAAAAGTACAGAGAAATGTCATAAGCATGGGGAGTGAGTTAGAACCAAAGGAACCGTTGGTGGGTGAGAAAATGAAAGAATGGGGATAAGTCGGGAAAAAGAAGAAAGAAAGAGAGATAGAGGGAATAAACAAGAAATAGGGAATAAGTAATAGACTTACCCATATAGAAAAAATGTCTGAAAGTAGGGATTCTGGAGTATAGAATGTTTGTTAGAAAAAAGAGGCCAAATTTTTTTTCTCAGTGATAAAAGAGGGGTTAAACATGAATATTCAGGTGAGCTGTAAAATGTACACAGCATAGAAGTAAAGAACAGGTCAAAAACCTCCCCAACCCCGTTCTACTGATAGGGTTTCGTATCGCAGTGGAGACCGCTGGGTAGATAAATCTTTAGTGGGAATGATGGATAAGAAAAAATGAAGCAGGAAATTACGGAAAAAAGAATTGTGGAGAAGCGTGAAACAAGCAGGAATTTTGAGAGTTGTGGTAATCGGAATAGGCGCTTGCAGCGGCGAGCACGGAGACTCGCTCTCACTGTGCGAGCGCGCGTTCTCCGTGTCTTAAGCAGACGCGGCGCATGCCCAGAAGAAGGGTGAAGCAGTGTGTGCTTGCGTGAGCGGGGGGGGGGGGGTTTGGAATACTGAGAGCAACGGCGCTAGTCGGCGCCGATGGGAAATAGAAGCTGCGGGACGTTCTGTGTGAAAAATAGAAGGAAAGTGAAGGGAAAGAGGAAAAAAAGGGTAATGTGGAAGAAAATAGGGCAGCGGGCAGCAATGATTGGAGCTAAATGTATGGCATGGAACAGTCAAATAGTATAGACAGTACTCATAATGAACATACTATGGTTGTGTACACTATAGGGATAGTGCATAGATGGCACAATGATTGAAAACCTCAAATATACATAAGTTCTTATGAATGGAGAAATTAGTTATAAACATAAAATCAATGCTATGTGTTTCAGTATACATATATGGATAGGGCGGCAAACTCTGCCCTTGATGGCATAGTGTGGATCCAGCATAGAACAATATTCAAGTAATCTGGATAATATAAACAATGGACAATTTTACATAGTAAGGCAAGCAATCTTATCAAAGAACAAATAATCAGCAGTGTCTATGTTTTAATTATATTGTAGCAAAGCAACCAACAAAATGGGATGAAAATATAATGGTATTGTATTAAGCTAACAAAAAGGTATACTGTAAAGACAGATATTCTACCTATCTTAGATTCTATGGTGAAATAAATTGATTATCAGCGAATCTGAAAGGAGTTATAAAATGTATAATCTAAAGCAGAATAAATAATAGGGGAAAAATTAGAAATATAATCGCATTCTCTGTTGTAGGACACAACCGGGATAAGGAGCCCAAACCTGTGTTATACCAGTAAGCCTCTCTTTTTTTTTCAAAAGTAAATATGTGGTTACCACCCCCTACGTGGTTCGTGGGGGGACGTGTTCTAGGATTTGATACGTAGACTGGCTGATTGGTGACCTTGATACAAACAATGGGCTGGGAGAGGAAGCATGTTTTTTTGCATCGTATAGTTGACTTGTGGGCAGAAAAGTCGGTCCTTAATACGTTGGATGGTATCACCAACGTATACTTGCCACGCGAAGGGGACATTTTTTAACAAGTATACAACATGTGTTGAGTACATGTAAAATACCCTTTTTGCTTTATGGGGGAGCCAGTAGAGGGATGGTTAAACAATGTCACCCTTAATCTCATTAGAGCATTGATTGCAATGGGGCTCGGGTAATGCCTGCTCTGGGAGTAGATAGATGAGTACTTAGGTTATGTTGTTTAAAGGAACCTATGTCAGCTCTCGCACTAGGAGGTCATGTATTATTTCTGGGGCATTTGTAACAAATCCGTGCTGGTTAATTTGGTACTCAGGAACATTCGGGGTATCCCTCCGTAGAATGTGCTAATGTTTTCTGATAATCTGATGTAACTTGGGCATAAGGGGTTGGTAAGTGTTTACAAAATTAAGTTTGGGTAGGTTGGGGCCAAAAATTCGGGGTTTCCTGTAGGCATTCTTAGTATGAGAAATAAGTTGTTGTGGGTATCCCCTATCAGTAAATATCTGGCGAGCCATAGTCTAGTTGTGTGTCACGGTCAGTGGGGTCAGACACAATCCTTCTGACTCTAGTGAATTGAGAAAACGGTAATGAAGTCTTGGTGTGAGATGGATGACAGCTTTGGAAATGCAGGAGTGAGTTTCTGTCGGTAGGTTTGGTGTAAAGATTAGTAGAGAGGGTTCCTTCTAGGGATTTGTGGACCCAAGTATCAGAAAGTTAATTTGACAGGATCATGATGTATCGGTGAAAGTCAGCCCTGGAGTGATAGAATTTGAGGAAGTCAAGAATACTGGGGTAATAGGGAATTGTCGCCATGCCATATGCAGAAGACATTCATCGGATGTAACGATGCCAGGATGACCATGTGTCGTCTAAACAATGGATTGGTGTTATATATTTGTCTTCAATGGAGGGACTAAGCTGTTAGCATAGGGGGGGGGCAGCGTTGGACCCCATCGCTGTGCCTGTTGTTTGGAGGAAGAAGTTGTCCCAAATGAGGAAATAATTATTGGTCAGATCGATGGTCAAAAGTAAATACAAAAATTCTTATTTCCTGGGGTACATAGATCAGAAGTGTGCAACATATCTCAGGTAGCCTGAATGCCATCCTCATGTCGGATGGCGGTGTAAAGACTATTCACGTCTAATGTAATAAGGGTGGAGTCAGGGGGAATGGGGCTTAGAGATTGGAGAACATCTAGAAAATGTGGTGTGTCTCTTAGGTAGGATTTGGTTTTGGCAACAGTGGTGTTAAGATTTTTTCTAAAAATTGGGCCTAGTGGAGAGAAAAATTGAGTTTTGTGGAAGCGACTATGGTGTCCGGGTGGATTTTGTAGATCTTTATGAATCTTGGATAAAAGTAAATATATGGTGTTATGGGATGTGTTGTTAAAAGAAAATCAAATGTCTTTCTGTCAATGATGATTCTATTCTAGGGCATCATCCAAGGGTGAGCTCGTATTTTAGAGAGTATCGTTAAATATGGGGGTCCTGCTATCAAAAGGCTTCATAGGTCATTGTATCATTCAATGTCGTTGGATCTCTTGCATGTAATTATTCGGGAAATTATCTCTATTGACCGCCTTTGTCTGAGGGCATTGGTTGGGGATTTGTTGGTTTATGTTGTAGTGACCGTAGGTTGTCTTTCCACCTGTGACAGGTTGTTGTTGATGTAATATTGATGTTTTCGGTTTAGAGTATTTTTTTTGTCGCGATCTACTAGAGTGATATATGTTCTGTTATGTGGTATGTTTCGCGGAGGCATTAAAGTTACTTGGATTCTGAGATGTAATTTGGAAATGGATAATTTGGGTTATAATGGATCAGTAGTGGCGGGGGAGTTAAAGTTGGCTAAAATGGGTTTTTAGACGGAGTGATCGGTAGAAACAGTTGTAGTTACTGCTCGAGGAGAAAGGCTGTCCAGGGAAGGAGTTGGGCAAAATGTAAATACCTTTACCTAGTTTAGAAGATAGTTCAGATGGAGATAGAGAGAGTGATGAAATATTTACGACAAGATGTTGTTGGGTGATGGGGGATGTCGGTGAACTAGGTGTTGGTCTGTGCGTGTTCTCTGTTGGTGTAGTTGAATGAAGTTGTGACATACCCTCGAGCGTGTGGTTATGCGTGGATCGTCTGGTCCAAAGGCGTCTCCCCGCCCTCCTCGTTGTGGCCGTCTTGTACGTGGTCTTCTTGTCCCTAAAAAAGGTTGTGCTCTGCGTTCCAAAGAACGGTGTTCTATGTCTGAGCTGGAGGAAGAATAATTTGTTCCAGGTCTTGGTTTCCTGAAGCCATAACGAGAAGAGCCTGCTTCTATATTACATTGGTTATGGAGGTAATCCTCCGTATCTCGAATAAACTTATGTTCGTTTGTGTTTTCAGTAGGTAGATTGAACTGTGTCAAGGTTTGATCGGTTGTTTGTTTTAATGTGATCCAATCTTCTGATGGAAGGTTGGAGGATAGTTGTGTCTCTATCGCTTTAATTTGCTCGTCAAGATCACTGATGGCTTTTTGTAGATATTCCACAGTGAGAATAATAAGGTCAAGGGAACATTTATTCAAGATTTGCGTAAATTATATACAATATTGTGGATTGTCATTGAAAAGTGTAGGTTGGAGATTCGAGCGGAGACAGCTTGGTATGCGTTTTTCCTTGTAATACTCTGATAGAGTGGTACTATGAAGTTGATATGCTATTAGTCGTTTGGCTAAACGTTCGTATTCTCTGGTTTTTATCTCGGTCGGGGCTATATGGAGAAATGACGGAGCCTCTGTGACCTGGGAGATAATGGATGCCGCAGCGGCGTCGTCATATGTAAACGTGTCAGAAGGCATCTAAGCTTAAGGAAAAATAATTTTTAAACAGTGCAACAATCAAGTCAAAAACTATTTAGAGAAGAATGACGTGCACTTGAATAATCTGGATGGGGGTGCTAAGTGGATAGAGTACTTTCAACTCAATAATCATAAAGGATACGGATTCCACTGCACTCGTTTTGGTTTATGCCTCTTATTTTGGAATTTTTTATAGGTGGAAATTATGTTGTTACAAAATATAGTTACAGAATTATTGTTACAGAGGCCTTGTTTCCATACAAAATTATTAATATATATTTAACATATGGCTGAAGGAAAGTGGTTGACCATATTATAGGAACGTTTCGGGCCGTTACAAAGCCTTTTCATCAGCCGGATCACTAAAAAAGAAAAAAACATATGTGAAGTGTGTAAATGATATGTGTGACTGTCGGAAAAAGCAGAAAAGGAAATTGTGATAAAAAATTGTGTATAGGACTATAGTGAAAAAAATATAGTCAGCAGAAGGACCAAAAAGTATCCAGTGAAATGTCAGAAGCATGGGGAGTGAGTTTGAACCCAAAAGGAAAGTTGGTGGGTGAGAAAATTGATAAGAATTGGGATAAGTCGGGAAAAAGAAAGAAAGAAAGGAGAGATAGAGGGGAATAAACAAGAAAGGGAATAAGTAATAGACTTACCATTTAGAAAAATGTCTGAAAGTAGGGATGTATGGTGTATAGAATGTTTGTAGAAAAGAGGCCAAATTTTTCTGTGATAAAAGAAGGGGTACATGAATATCAGGTGCAGCTGTAAAATGAACCACAGCACTAGAAGTAAGGAAAGAGGGTTTCCCTGATAGGGATTCTTAAGCAGTGGGGAACGTGCTGGGTAGATAAATCTATAGTGGAATGATGGATAAGGAAAAAATGAAGCAGGAACTTATGGAAAAAGAATTGTGGAGAATCTGAGAAAACAAGCAGAATTACCTTGAGTGATTGTGAGTAATCAGGAATAGGCGCTAGCAGCGGCCGATGCTCTCGGAGCACTCGCGGTCCTCACTGTGCGAAGCGCGCGGTCTCTCAGTGTCTTAAGCAACGCCGGCGCATGCCAGAAGAAGTGATGCAGTGTGCGCGTGCGCGGGAATACGAGAGCAACGGCGCTAGACGGCTGCCGATGGGAAAATAGAAGCTGAGTGTGTGAAAATAGCAGGAAACGTGAGATGGGAAAAGAGAAAAAAAGGGTATGTGAGGAAACTAGGGCAGCGGCAGCATTAAATGAGTAAATGATGGCATGGAACAGTCAAATATGTATAGGTCAGAACTATCAGTAAAGGACATATTATGGATGTGTACAACTATATGGATTGTGCTAGATGGCACAATGTATTGAAAAACAAATATCCATAAGTTCCATTATGTTATAACTATTTTATCCTTCATAATGGAACTAGGGATATTTTTTTTCAATCATTTGTGCTATCTTATGCACTATACATTATAGTGTATCACATCAATTTTTTATGTCCTTTACTGATGTTCTGTCTTATACATATTTGAATGTTCCATGCACTTACATTTACTCATTATATTGCTGCCGCTGCCTATGTTTTCCACACTCTACCCTTTTTTTTTTTTTTTTTTGTACCTTTTTTTGTTTTTGTTTTTTTTTTATTTTCCACCTTCCTTTTTTTGTTGTTTTTGTTTTTTTTTTTTTTATTTTTTTTTTTTTTTTTTTTTTTGTGTTTTTTTTTTTTTTCTTTTTTTTTTTTTTTTTTCTCTTTCCCTTCTTCACGTTTCCTTCTATTTTCACACACTCAGCTTCTTATTTCCCATCGGAGCCGTCTTAGCGCCGTTGCTCTCGTATTTCCGCGCACGCGCACATACTGCTTTATTTTCTTCTGTGGCATGCGCCGGCGTGTCCGCTTTAAGTAACGGAGACGCGGCGTCGCCGACAAGTAGTTGTAGGGACCTTGCGTGGGAGTCTCCGTGCATCGGCCGCTGGGCTAGCTGCCTATTTTCCTGAATTACTCTATTCTTTCTCAAGGTTTAAATTCTGCTTGTTTCGATTTCCCACAATTCTTTATTTCATTAAGTTCCTGCTTCATTATCCTTATCCATCTTTTCCACTATAGGATTTATCTACCCAAGCAGGTCCCACTGTGGTAAGAATCCCTATCAGGGGGGGAAAAAAAAAAAGTAAATAACATACCACTTTCTTTACTTTAGTGCTGTGTTCAGTTTTCAGTCACTCTGTCCCTTCTTTTATTCACTAGAAAAATTTATCCTTTTTCGACATAACTCATTCTATATCCATTACATCCCTACTTTTCAGACATTTTTCTATTTGGGTAAGTCTATTACTATACCCTTTTTTGTTTATATTCCCTCTAAGTTCTCTCTCGGTTCTTTCTTTCTATTTTTCAGTATTATCCCCATTCTTATCATTCTTCTCACCCACTCAACGGTTCCATTTGGGTTCTTAACTCCACCTTACCCATGCCTTTCACTGACATCTTCTCTGGTACTTTTTGGTCTTTCTGCATGTTACTATTTTTTTTGTCCTCACTATAGTCTTTACACTTTTTTTATCACAAACTTTTTTTTTTTTCCTTTCTGATTTTTTTCCTCGTCTTCACACATATCATTTACACACTTCAATAAGTTTTTTTCTTTTTAGTGATACGGCTGTGAAAGGTGTGTTCAACGGCCGAAACGTTCCTATGGTTAATGGTCACCACGTGTCCTTTCAGGCCATTGTTTAAAGAATATTTTACTTATTAATTTTGGATGAATCAAGGGCCTCTGTAAAACTATATTCTGTTTAACTTTATTTTGTAACTACATATATTTGCACTCTATAAAGAATTTCAAAATTTATGAGCATTAAAACCAAAACGGGAGTGCTGTGGAATCCTTATGCTGATAGAGTTCTGTGCGCTCGCTAAAAAAAATACCATAACCACACAATTGCCACTTTCCTATCACTACTTGCCCGTTCTTGCTCAAGAAACTGCAGATGTTCTTCTCCCATCTCCTTTTGCTGCCACACTGTCCTCTAATAGTTTGTACTTCACCTGTATTGTGGACACATAGCCCAACAAGACATAGTAGTTCGCTTGATACTGAACGGGATTGAGGTAGGTTGAGGACAGGTGAGGGCCTCTGAACCTTTGCTACAGGGCAATGTCAACTAAAATGTTGTGTCTTACGAATGCACCGGGGTTGTCAGATGTCATCTGGGAGAAAGTGGATGAACTAGTTAACCATTCAACAACTGTTGGCTTGGTGGTCAACACACGGTTGATAGATGACACCGGAAGCTCTGGCTTGGCGGGGTGACCACTGCTGTGACGTCCCCTTACTGGTGTTCAGACCTGTGCCTGCTCCAGGATCCGATTTTGCGTTCTTGTTACCACCATTTGATCAGGCACACTCACAACCCTCACAGTTTTAAGTGTGTTCTGAAAACTCATCTTCTTAGTCAAGCCTACCATATCACTAATTTGTGTAACCCCAAATTCTGTTCACACATTCGTCACTTCCTGCACTTTGGACACCCAACCCAGGCATCTTATTTGTATTAGATGTAAGGGATGGAGATGGAGGTTCATCCACTTTTTTTTGTATACTACCCCATATTTGTGTAACATGGCTGGACGATTGTAAACCAAGCACTTCTCAACCTTTGTTTCACCCATACACCCTAATAGATTGTAAGCTCTTGCGAGCAGGACCCTCACACCTTGGGCGACATGTATGGTCGGGCTTTTCGGCCGTTTTTTGGCGTATACTGCGCCTCCCAGCCCGAATCCCGCTGTCGGACGACGGGGAGTGCGGTGTTAGGCGCAAGTGTTCGCCACTTTCAGCTGCGCATCCGCACAAAAGGCTGGGGGGCGGACTAAGCATATCGCTAAAGGGCTGCGGGCGTGGGTGCGCTTGAGATTTGTATTTTCTTGGATAGCGGCTAGCCGCGGGAGTAGGCGGTGTTCCGGGCGCGGTTAGGTCGCCGGTAGCACGGGCATGGTGGTTTGTGGAAAAGGGAATAAGATTATTTATTTATTATGATTTTTAAAATGTAGATATTCTTTTGTTTATTATTACTAATTTGTATTGTATATTATTAATTATTTATTGAATTTAAGATAGTTTTGTATAATACAACGCTATATTTTTTCATTATTTCAGAATTTCCAATTTCATAATAAAAATCCGTGATTGTATATATTATTAATTTTAATGTTTCGCAATGTTAGGGTAGATTTTGATTTTCTTGGTGGGTGTGTGAATGGGTGATATGGGCTATGCAAGAGAATACCCCCCGCGGGGGTGTCCCGAGGTGTTGGTGGTCGTTTATTTATTTGAGTGGGGTATAGTATATCGGGAGGGCGGGGTGCGTGTTTGGGTGGCTTATGGGGTAGTGGGCTGGTTGGGAGTGGAGAGGGGGAGTGTGGGGGGTGGGCGAGGGGGTGGTGCGGTGGGGGGGATGTGGGCATGGTGTGGTGGCGAGGTGTTCGGGGGTGTGGGATGAGGGGCGGGTGCGGGTGGGGGACGGTGGGAGTGTGAGGGGAGGGAGCGGGGGTGGGGGGCGTGGGGCGGGTCGTGGGGGCGGGGGGGGGAGAGGCAGGGGGCGGTGGGGTTGGTGGGCGTGGGGGAGGGCGGGAGGGGGAGGGGGGGGGGGACGGGGGGGGGGGGGGGGGGGGGAGTGGGGAGGAGTGGTCGTGGGGGGGAGAGGGGATTGGTGGGTGGGGTGATGTGGGAGGAGGGGGCGCGGGAAGTGTGGTGGTGGGCTGAGGGTGGATGGTAAAAGATGTAGGGGTGGCAGTGGGGGGGGGAGGAGGGGGTGGGAGGAGGGGAGGGGGGGTGGGCCGTTTGGGCTGGGCGCGTGACGGGGGGGTCTGGTGGGGGGTGAGGGTGGGGGTGGAGTAGTGTTTGGGAGGTTTGACAGGTGGGGGGGCGGGGTAGGTGGGGCTAGATAAAGGAGGTTGGTTGGTTACGATGGGGGGGGGAAGCGCTCAGGGAAAAAACTTCGTGGGGGCCATTGTGACTATTAGACGGAAGGTGGCTGGTTGGGAAGCTTTGGTGGTTCGTTGGAGTTTGGTCGGGATGTGCGTGAGGGCGCGGGCAAATGGCTGTCTGTCGGTGGTCGGTGAGGAGTCTGCTTTTAAGAGAGGGGACGGCAGAAGGCGTCGGCTCGGCAGGCACTCCGAAGGCAGACGGGTTTTTTTGGTGCTAACATTGGCCTCGACAGAGGACCGAACGCTGAGATAGCAGGGATTCGCCTGAACATTTGGCCGGGAGTGAGGAAGCTGATAGGGAACTTTAGAGAGATCTGTTCCTGGGGGGACTGCTGCAGGGACAATTCGCGCCGGCTCGTCTCGTTGCTAGTAGGGAGTATTGATTTCCGCGAAATAGATAAAAAATTTGTGCTGGTCCTTTTTATAAAGGCGGAATGTACCAGTGTCGAAAATGAGTCTGAAACGTAAAAAAAATAACATAGTAGTTTAGAAAAAAAAACACCTGTTCGCCCAAAAACGCTCTTGAACGGCGCAATATGCGAGTTTTATGATATTGGAAATGTGCCTGGGGAAATGACAGTATTCAAATTCGTGAAATCTGTCTCAGGTGGTCGGCATAAACGGGTCAATCGCAGAATAGATGTTTGACATTGTGTGAACCATTAAAACCTATGGGAAGGATATTTGACAATAGTAATCCACGGCGGGATAATTCAACATACAGTAATAAAGACAGAAAAGAGCTGGGGCTGAGTGCTAGCGGGGGCTTGGCTATCCCAGTTGCCGAATGTCAGAGCGCGCGAGCTTTACTTCTCCATTATAGTCGCTTGATGCGAAGTTGGTGCACACTGAAAAATCGTTCTGCATCAGTCGCTCGTGCTGTGTGGCATGAGCGCTTTATTAATCAAAAAAATTATATTTTTATTAAATGTAAAAAATTATCAGATAAAGACCGAACCCTTCTTATAAAAGCATAAGATCAATTATAAGTCTCGCCGATAACAACGCGTGTTTGTCGCGAGACCGGCGCGTCATAAGGAATTGCCGACAAATAAGAGAGATTTGCCGGGAAAGTACAGTAATTCAAAATGTGTGATGCTATTCTCATTGGTCGGCCGAAGCCAGATCAATCAGAATAGGAGCGACAAAGACCCATATGTCCTATGGAGAAGTTTTTAGGACCAATCAGGAATAGGAGCGAGCAGTATGGCCATTCTAGACCTATCGAAGTGGTGTATTAACCATCCGAATAGGATGCGACAACGTCATTATATCCTCTATGGAGTGAGATTTGGACCAGATCAAAATCAAAGTGCGGGACAGTTCGAAAATACAGTAAAAAGACAGAAAGGTTGATTGGTGGAGCTAACGGTGGCGTTAGGCCTATCCCTGCCAATCAGAGCGCGAGCATACTTTCTCCCTTTATAGTCTATGGAGATGATTGTGGCGCCTCTTGGAAAATTCTGGCGCTCATGCGTGCCTTTGCAGTAGATGCTTTGGCTATGAGTAGAGTATTAATAAATATAAATTCAGTTTTATGAATGGTATAGGACATGTATCAGATAGAAGAGCCCGGAACACCTTCTTCACTAATTATTAAGAAGCAGTTAAAAACGAACAACGCGTTTGTCGCCGTAGACGGTGGCGCTAATCGGGAATCTTGCAATAGAAGGAGAATTGCCGGTGAAATACGCAGTAATTCGATTGTGTGTTAGCTTATTCTCATTGGTCGACAATAAACCAGCGTCAATTCGACATAGATGGTTTAGATTTAGGAGCGGGACAGTCCCATCGATTATAACCTATGTGAGAAGAATGACCAAGATCAGAAATGGAGGGCGGACATACATTAGACTTATTGTGATGTTTTATCTTTCCCATTATATTCCTATGGAGAAAAATGGACCAATATATTCAAAGGGGGCTACATTGTCGCAAAGATATAGACAGCTATAAAAGGACAGGAGAAAACGAGTCTGATTGGTTGATAGCGGTGCGGGGGGCGTCGCTCCCAGCTAGCACTTTATCATTAAGCGCGCGGAAGCGCTTACGTTTGTCATAGTTCAGGTTCTCTGGGGAAAGAAATGCTGAGCGCAGCTCGCTGTGTTGGGCATAGAGTTACTAGAAGGGCGCCGGGTTATTTGCAGATACCAGAATGTGGATTTAGGTGAGAGCGAGCGGCCGCTCCTACGTGGGGGTTTTTTTTTTTTCATAATGGCATATTTTTTCCTGAAATGATAATAAAATCCGGTGTAATGCCGAAGATTCAAATTAGATGAACATACAGAGTTGTCCCGATGTGTATATATAAAGACGTCGATAATATGGGGGTAACGAAAAGAAAAAATATTAAATCAATAAAGTCATGTTTATTGTCTTATTTCGTTGCATCCTCATAATTATTGATCTTTGGCTCAGCGAAGATTCTGTCGCTCGCCTAGTTCTGATTGGCTCGAGCGAGCCGAGCCCCCGCTAGCTCAGCTGTCACCTCTGGTTCGAGCATTTTTACGAGTAGTTGTTGTACTGTGCCACCCGGCCGTGGAGTGTCTGATTGGTCTTTATTGATAATTTAACTGTTGGTGGCGGCCTGCGCTTTTTTTTCTAGCCTGTCCCCATGCGTTAGGAATGTGGCTCTCTGTCGCTTCCTTATTTGTGGTCTTGGTTGGCTTGAGCGGTCCAGCCTAATGTTCCCCGGGCTAAGCTATATCTTACTCTTAAAATCAGCTGACATTATTCCGCGTCACTATCGAGACCCCATTTGCTTACTGTATTTTAAAACTACGCCGCCGGTGTGTATTCTGACTGGGTCTAATATGCTTCCCCATAGGTTTTAATGCGTTCACTGTCGCTCTCTATTCTGAGATATTGCCGGTTTATTGCGATCTGCAATCAGATAGACCCTTTTCTGAATTTGAATTACTGTATTTCCCGGCAATTTCCGCAATATTCCGCTAATTTCTTGAATATTTAGGATAGTTGAGGGAAAGGTGATTTTGTATTAGTTGGTATATTTTTTATGTTTGTGTTTAGGTGTTCAGCTCTTTTCCCAGGGAATGTTGAACGCCTTTATAAACGGCGATTTGTGATTCATAGTGATCCTCACCGACTATTCTGGAATGCTTTCTGCTGTTCCAGCCTGTCTCGCATCGTTGAACTGTTTTGTCGGCGCAGTCCGCACGGGCGCCTACGTCCCGCACTGTGGCCGCCAACACACATATGGCCAGTCGGCGGTTCTGTGGGGGGAGCGGGTGGTTGGGTTGGGTGCAGGGAGACTTTCTTCGCGCCCGCATGTTTGTCGCACTACCTCCGGCGTTCTACTTCGCTTGTAGATGGGTTAACATCCGAATCATAGGACGCAAGCGTCCGCTGTGCGAGCATAAGTCCCTGCACTCTTTCGACTGACTGAAACATTTGGCGAGGCGGTGTGGCGAAGATCTGTTACGGTGCTGTATGGAGCGCGCTTCAGGGCCCGAACATTAGAAGCAGGCGCTAGGTGATTCCGCCTTGAAACTGGTGCGGATAAGGTTTAGTTGCGCGCCCGAGATGTCCCGGGCGATTGATTTCTACGTCTGCCACTTGTGTTGATTTGTACAGTAGCTTTTTTATTAATGTGAATGTTGTTTTGTCGTGCTTTATTACTCTATATTGTAAAGTGCCTGCTGGAATATGTTGGTGCTATATAAAGTATTATTATTTATTATAGTGAGTATCTTAGCCCTCAGCTCGGTTTCTTTAAGCTGGCGCTGTACTAAATTCCTACCTGTGGTCTGGCTCATTCCACTTCAGTTTAGTTTGGTCAGTTTTGACCCTGTAGTGACTGTCCAGAGAAGGTGAGAGGTGGTGAACAGGCGATTCTTAGTAACGGCGCCTGTCTACTCTGCGCGTTGTCATGCTAAATACACCGCATTGTATTGAAGACGCCGCAAAACCACGCTCCACGTAGTTGATTTTTGAGTATGGCACAATGTTCAACAACACCCTACTGGGTCCCTGCAGCGCAGGAAATCGCTGTTTTTCAATCGCAAATTACTCGCTGATAAGACTTGGGTGTGATATAAAGAATTTTTGGTCGGAAAAATTCAGAGTAACGCTGGACAAATCTAAGTCTTTGGAGAAATTTCGCCATTTTCTCTAGTCACTCGCGCGATATTATTAGACTCTCAAACATTTTTTACGAGTTGAGTGAAATCAGAGTTTACATTAAAACTATATAAAAAATTTATGTATGTCAAGTTTTTTCTCACTATTGTGACTAATGAAAATAGAATTAGTAACCTTGACCGCTCGTAATTTTGGTCAGTGTTAGGATTACCATAGAGATTATTTTGTTTTTTTATAGTGCATTTTTATTAATTTCTGCGCAAAGTGGCATGAAAGTTTAATACTTTTCAATTAGTATTTGGTAGCAATTGCTGTTAAAACTGTGTGACTTGGGTCACAACATTTTTGGATAATCTTCACACAAGTTCTCACCATAGTTTGGTAGGACTTGTTTTGACGCCCATGCATCCCGCCTGACAGAACTGCAGTTGACATTGTGAGCCATGTTGTGTAGTTGCCTGTGCTCACACTGCTGTTCTGCTTTTCCCATAAATTGTTTAATTGGATTGGAGATCAGGGGCTTCGTGATGTTGTTTTTTGTTTGCCAACTCCGAAGAAACTCAGTCGAGTTTGGTTATCCTAGAAGTGCTCTTTTTCAAGTCCAGTATAGCAGTAGTCTTGTAGGGATATTGTCGCCATTTGAGACCCATTTGCCCAAGCTTTTATCTATTCTTTCCCTCATGATTGCGCCATATAATTTTGTGGACAAGATGCACGCAGTCCCCCTGCAGCAAATGCTAACCCCTATAGACAATATACATGATGCTTGCCACCTACTGTGTTTTCAGACAGTCTGGGATGGTTTTTCTTAGGCTTCCAAACTTCTCCCTTTCTCCTCCAAAATAAAAACCATGTTGCATTAGTGTTCCCTAAATTAAGCTAATAAATTCTTAGTTGTATTCAGATCACTAAGGACCATGTCTCCAAAAAGAATGGAGGTCTGTTTGCTTCTTTGTTCGTATCTGTCTAAACATTAATCTGAGACTGTTTGTAGGTTTTCTTGTTTGGGTAGGTGCCTCTTTCCTGAAGTGTGCTTTCATCCCGATGTGATACAGTATTCGTTATCAAGCGTGTGGGTTGTAATGATTAATTTGGTTTTAATTCTTACCTAGCTTCTGCCGCAGCATCGTCACAAGGTTTCGTTTTGCTTTTGTTCTTGGTTGATATGCACATCGCGGTCGCAAAATGCAGTTCTACTGCCATGAGACACAAACTGTCTTCCTCTCCTGGCGGTATGATGGTGGATTATTCCCATCTTGTTATTGATACTTGCGTATAATTGTTTTCCTATCGATGAAGAAGGCACCTTCTGGTATCTGGATAAAAATTGGCAACTAAATGATGATCCATGATGCTTCCTGATATCCTATGTGATTTCTGTTGTTACTTTTTCTATCACTTTACACATCTGATAGCGTGTTTCTGGTGTGCATGAAAAAAAAAAACGTAGTCTACATTGTGGCTCTAATTAATTCAGTATGTTGTTGCTCAATTTTATCAGTGAAATAACGACTTCAAAGACATGACATCATCATATAGGGGCTGTCCTAAATTGTTTAAGGCATATGATTCTGTAGGGTATTTAAAACTTGACTTCTCTGAAAGTAATTAAATAGATATCGCCTGTATAAAACATGATCTCTCCTCATTATTCAGTGCATTTGGCAATATAGAAACTATTTTTGGTAATCCTAATGTGATAGAATGGTATAGATGAGTTTATTATGGAATTCTTGCTAGGTAAAGACAATGGGGCTTTGAACATCCAAAAGAGCTTTTTTTGAAAGAAATTGAGCAGATAATGGTGCACACTGGGGTGGCAGCGAATATCAGATACCTACATTGCCAATATCAGTAGTCACTCATAAATAGTAAGAAAACTATCATAGAAAGGGCACATAGAAATTTTTTGAAAAAGCATTTGTGCTGGATGTGCTCAAAGCCAAGTTATTGTTTTCTCTTATACTTGTTGTTGGAGGTAGTGGTTGGGACTCCTCATTGGTTTTGTTGCGCACGGCTCGCCTCAGCCACGCCCTTCAATGTGGTTTTTGTAAGAGTCAATGCGTTGTACTAGCAGTCGCTGGATGCACTTCACTCCCTGAAGTAAGGAGGCTCTGAGACTTGTCCGCTAATAGAGGAGGAAAAATTTGAGGTTGTAGGAGCACCTAGCCTGCAGTTGAGATTCCCTTGAAGAATGGGAGGTGGGCTTAAGCTCAGTTTTGATGGTGAAAAATGTGAAACGACGAAATATGAACCTCAGAGAAATACTGTTCCATGTATCCTAGAAAATAGCAGAAATCTTGTTCTTTTTCAAAGAATTCTCATGTGACCTTAGTCTCTTTTAGTTCATGTAGTTGTGCTACTGATATTGCAATGTGTATTCTGAATTATGTTATATACATATGAGAGTGAAGAGTTGAAAGATATTGCGCTATATTATTGATGTGTTCTTTTTTATATGCCCATACCCCCCCCCCAACCCCCCCCCCCCCCCCCCTCCCCACCCCCCCCCCCTCCCCCCCCCCCCCCCCCCCCCCCCCCCCCCCCACCCCGCAGACTATGATTAGACTTTCGTTTTTCTACTGTGTTATTACATATCTAGTCTATCTATCTCATCTATCTGAAATAATTATTATTTATATATATATATATGCTATATATATATGTTTATAGTTATGATATATTATACAATATATATATTTTTATATGAGTATTATACTACTTAATATATATATATTATATATTATATTATAATTTGTATTCTCACAAACACATAAATGTCTATATGTGTGTTTTATGAAGAGTTGCCTATCTTCTTACCCTATGTGTTCTGATGTGTTTTACAGCCGATGAGCTGTATTCATAGTCGTCCAGGGATTTGTCATCCTGTTACCTCCTCACCTCCTCTTAGGATACTGTAGGGTTAACCGTCTAAGCTATGGCGCTGTACCCTCGTTCTTTGCACCTTTGGGGAGTTGGTGAGCTCAGAGGTTTTGAGATCTTTTCGTGTACAAAACGTGTGACATGGATGTAGTGATAGTGGGCGAAGTTGCATCATTGCTTTGTTACTGGTGCATGGTATGCAGAGGAGAAAGGAAAACATGAAAAACTCGATCAGAGAAAATGTCACCTTCAGACTATAGAAGTTACCAGATGTACACTGAATTATAATAAACGCTATACTATCGCAGTAAGTCGTGTGTACAATTGGGTATCAACCACTATATGGTCACTGTATGGTGGTAATGTACAAACTAAAAACAAAAAATGGTAAGCCCATCCATTTTGAAAAATGAGTATATAGGTGCACGCTGGTATGGCAGCAAAAAGCAATGCAAACACAATACAATGTCAGCAGCACTGTACAAGCACTAAAAGACAGTCAGAGGGAACATAGGAATTTCTGCTACTTTGGAATATATGACAAATTTTGAGGTAGTGTACATTTTTGATCAAAACTGTAAAGCCCTATCTACCAACGGTATGGTGCCCTCAATCAATAGTGTTAATATACACTCAACAGGGCATGTGTACACTGGTATTTACCACTATATGGTCATTGTATAGCAGTAATATTGGTCTTTGAATATTCACCTTAATTCAGTAAAAGCGTATGGGTATTATTCAGTCACTATGTGGTGTTAAATTGTGGTCAGGTTCTGGCAGTATAACTGGGTCCTTATTAAGTAGTGTTATTGGTAATGTTGGTCTTTGCATATTAATCTTTATTTAATAATAGTATAGTGGTATTCAGTCACTATGTGGTGGTAATTTGTGGTTTTGTTCTGGCGATCCATATGTAGTAGTGTTATTGTAATGGTGGTCTTGGTATAGTGTGGTTTGTTTGGTAGCAGTATGATGGTGATATCTATGGTGAGGTATTTGTTCTTTGTATTATCTAGTAACTGCATGACTATTATGAATAGGTACTGCTAAATGTATGTGGTCATCCAAAAATTTGCTATAGGGACCAGCCTTCTCTAGTTACACCTCTGTGTGCAAGTGTGTGTGTATACTGTCATTTTCTCTTTTTCCTGACTATACTGAGCTTGTTTGTTGGTGTGCAGCCTGCTTCAAACTAAAGAACTCTGCTTGCCCTTAACTTGACCTTTCCATTGTATTGACAGTATTCTACCAATCCTGACTCCTGCCCACCTCACTATGCTAAAGATCTTCTTCTTTTGTACCACATTTGGTGCTACTACTAATAATACTACTGATATTGAGTTAGCAATATGAGTTGTCCTGCAGCAAAGTCAAGAGCTCTGCATAGAGTTGAAGGCTGAAAACTCCATACTCAAATACAACCCAATGCCAAATTTAAGACAACTAAGTTGATTCACATCAACCACCGTGAAGGCTGTATTTCAATTGCGTTGCTTTTCATTAATACATGTAAAGACTCACCAGAGTCAGGTGATGAATCCACTGGATCCCTTGCAGATCTTGATGTACAGAGTGTACGTAAAGTATTCAGACCCCTTTAAATTTTTCATTTTTTGTTTCCTTGCAGCTATTTGGTAAGATCAAACAAGTTCTTTTTTTGCTCATAAATGTACCCTCTGCACCCAATCTTGAAAGGAAAAAAATAGCAATGTAGATATTTTTGCAAATTTACTAAACATAAGTCATAAGTATTCAGACCCTTTCCTGTGACACTTATATTTAACTCACATGCTGTCCATTTCCTTCTGATCCTCCTTGAGATGGTTCTACTCCTTCATTGGAATACAGCTGTTTAATTAAACTGATTGGATTTAATTAGGAAAGGCACACACCTGTCAATATAAGATCTCACAGCTCTAGTACATGTCAAAGCACATGAGAATCATGAGGTATAAGGACCTGCCCCAGGAGCTCAGAGACAGAATTGTAGCAAGGAACGGATCTGCAGCACTCAAGGTTCCTAAGAGCACAGTGACCTCCATAATCCTTAAATGGAAGAAGTTTGGGATGACCACAACTCTTCCTCGACCTGGCCGTCCAGCCAAACTAAGCAATAATGGGAGAAGAGCCTTGGTGAGAGAGGTAAAAAAAGAACCCCAAGATCACTGTGGCTAAGCTCCAGAGATGCAGTAGGGAGAGGGGAAAAAGTTCCACAAAGTCAACTATCACTGCAGCCCTCCACTAGTCTGGGCTTTATGGCATAGTGTGCCGACAGAAGCCTCTTCTCAGTGCAAGACATATGAAAGCCTGCATACAGTTTGCAAAAAAACACATCAAAGTCTCCCAGACGATGAAACATAAGATTCTCTGGTCTGATGAGATGAAGATTGAACTTTTTGGTGTTAATTGTATGCGGTATGTGTGGAGAAAACAAGGCACTGCTCATCACCTGCCCAACAGTGAAACATAGTGGTGGCAGCATCATGCTATGGGGGTGTTTTTCAGTTTTAGGGACAGGACAACTGGTTATAATTGAATGCAAGATGAATGTAGCCAAGTACAGAGATATCCTGGGTGAAAACCTCTTCCAGAGAGCTCTGGACCTCAGATTGGGCAGAAGGTTCAGCTTTCAACAAGGCAATGACCCTAAGCACAAAGCTAAAATAACAAAGCAGTGACTTCAGAACAACTCTTTGACCATTATTGACTGTCCCAGCCAGAGCCCTGACCTAAACCCAATTGAGCATCTCTGGAGAGATTTGAAAATGGCTGTCCACCAACGTTCACCATCCAACCTGAGGGAACTGGAGATCATCTGCAAGGAAGAATGGCAGAGGATCCTCAAACCCTGGTGTGAAAAACTTGTTGCATCATGCCCAAGAAGACTCATGGCTGTACTATCTCAAAGGGTGCTTCTACTCAATACTGAGCAAAGGGTCTGAATACTTACGACCATGTTATATTTCAGTTTTTCTTGTTTAATAGATTTGTGAAAATATCTACATTTCTGTTTTTTTCCTTTCAGGATGGGGTGCAGAGTTTACATTAATGAGCAAAAAAATGAACTTTTTGATCTTACCAAACTGCTGCAATGAAACAAAGATTGAAAAATTTAAAGGGATCTGAATACTTTCCATACCCACTGTAACCATTCAGAGCAGCCGAGTGTAAGAAGCCTCCTGCTCTGTACCCTGCAGGAACTCCCAGGTCGCTACCCTCTACACAGTCACTTGCGGTGATAGCGGTTGTGCAGGCTGTATACCATATGGGACAGACAAAAAGAGTAGTCACAGACGAGCAGGAGGTCAGGTGGAGTTCATTTTAAGTCTAGATCAAGCTGTGATCAGAGCAGGCAGCGGCCATGAAGTGAAGTCAGAAAGAAGCAGAGTCGAGAACCAGAAACAAATACACAGGAGTCATACAAACTCCAGAAAGCACACCAAATATCTGGCAATGACGTGGAGTCCCTTTAAATCACTGCAGTAGGAAATCAATTTACCATTGCAGAAAGACACTGCACACTGGCACTTTAACGGCAAGCAAGTCATACAGCAGAGAGGAACAGAGTGTCCGCCAGAGTGAGCACCGTGGGGAGCCTTGGAGCAGCATGCAGCAGCGAATGGGTAGGCGCTGATGAAATCTGCAGATGAGTCTGCGGGGGGGAATTGATGTTCTCTGAGGGTTTCCATGATCTCTCTTCTGGGCCCAAGCCTTTTCAATAAATTAAATAAGTTTTTTCCCTCACACGCTTAACATCCAGAATTTGCTTAACCTCAGAATTTACCCCAGTAGGTGTGGTCATAGGCTTCAACAAGAAGCGCTTAAGGAGCACAGGCTTCAGGTGGGAGGCATAAAATGCGTAAAGAGGAAGAAAGATGGAGCTGGTAGCAGACAGGGTTCATCTGGCGGATTACAGCGTAAAGATCCAGGAAGCGCAACGTTACAAGGGACCTTTAGACAGATGTATTTGGAAGAAAGTCACACCTTAACCCTTGGTTAGAACACAGGTGGAGTTCTACATCTCTTGTCTGCTTGAGTCATGAAATGGGAGAAGGCGTGCAGTAGGAACTGTCAAGTGTCCTGCCATATGTGGAGGAAGTCTCAGACTTGAGAATTGACCGCTGGAAAATCTGAGGAAGCATACAAAGGAATAGGCAGGTGAGGATGCGGACCATATGTACACCGTGTTCCAAATTATTATGTAAATTTAATTTAAGTGTCAAAGATTTACTTTTTGGTATTTGATATGTAATTTGCCTGGTGTGCCCAATAAAAGGAAACCTACTTTACCCATTACCGACATTGGGCGTATGAGTATGTCCTGATGCCCGTAAGGGGCTTTGAAGCGGAATCGCAGCGTGATTCCGCTACACAGCCACCGGGTGTTAGCGGCTACTTGCAGCTAACACTCGGCGGATACAGCTCAGGGTGGAGGGTGCTGCCACCCTCCTGCGCTTTTTAACCCCTTAGATGACGCGGCAAAGATGGTCTAAATCAATGGTCTAAATCAATGAGCAATGGTGCCGCACACCATTCCTCACTGCGAGAAATCGTGGGCTCCCGATCACTTAACATAGCAGCTGGAAGCCTTGTGCAGGGTTCCATTGCTGCCATGTTTTCGATTTCCCCACATCTGGCCCCAGACAGGAAGTGGGGAAACTGCCATCTTTGTACACCCTAATGCATTGTATATACAATGCATTAGGTTGTAAAAATGATCGAACCATCTAGTGGTGAAGCATCCTAGGGGGACTCAAAGTTAAAGTAAAAAAAATATATATAAGTGTTAAAAAATAAATAACATTTTAAAAGTTCAAATCACCCCCCTTTCGCCATTTTACAAATAAAAAAAATTAAAAATAAAAATCTTACACATATTTGGTATCGCCTTGTCCGAAAAAGTCCAATCTATTAAAATATAGCATAATTTATCCCATACGCTGAACAGCGTAGAATAAAACAAATTCCAAATACCAAAATAGCGGGTTTTTTTTGTTATTTTACATCACATAAAAATTGGAATAAATTTAACCAAAAAATTGCTTGCATTCCAAACTGCTAGCAGTAAAAAGTACACTTCAGCCCACAAAATATGCCCCCTCACTCAAGTCCATAGGTGTTAGTACAAAAATGTTATTGGTCACAGAAAATGGCGCCATGGCGCAAATTTCAAACAGAGTAAATGTTTGGAATTTTTTACATTACCAAAACATAACAGAACCCTTACATGTTTGGTATTGGTGGATGCATATTAACCTGTAGAATACAGATAACACATCATTTTTACCGAGGAATGACCGCCATAACAACAAAACTCTCTGCAAACATGGCACAAGTACTTTTTTTTTTTTGCCGTTTCCCAGTATGTTCTATGATAATATGAATAACACCATTAGAAAGTAATAATAATAATAATCTTTATTTATATAGCACCAACCCATTCTGCAGCACTTTACAATTTAGAGGGTTTGAGTACAGACATTACACATTACTTACTTAAAGTACTTACAGATGATACACAAGGTGTGAGTGCCCTGCTCGTGAGAGCTTACAATCTATTAGGGTGTATGGGTGAGACGTAGGTAAAGAAATGCTGAGTTTACAATGGTCCAGCCATGTTACATAAATGAGGTGGTTTGCATATAGATATACTAAGTGCTTGTGAGTTCCCTATTGTACGGAGTGACAGATGTGTGTGATAGCAGGTGGGGGTTAGCAATCAGAGATCTTGGTAGGCCAGACTGAGGAAATGTGTTCTCAAGGCACTCTTAAAACTATGAGGGTTGTGAATGTGCCTGATTGCCCGCGTAGCATTTTCCAGAGAACTGGTGCAGCACGTGTAAAATTTTGGAGAAGGGCATGGAAGGTTCGGATGATTGAGGAATGTAATCTGATATCATCAGCATAGCGGAGAGACTGGGTAGTGTGGTAGACAGAGATGAGGGAGGAGATGTAGGGGGGTGCAGCATTTTGGAGAGCTTTATAGGTGAGAGTGATTAGTTTATGTTGTATTCTGTACTGGATCGGCAACCAGTGCATTGAGTGAAAAAGGGTAGAGGCATCAGTATAGCGGCTGGAAAGAAAGACAAGCCTTGCTGCTGCATTCAGGACAGATTGGAGAGGGAAGAGTTTACAGAGAGGGAGCTCGATAAGCAAGAAGTTACAGTAGTAAATATGAGAAAGAATAAGAGCAACAATGAGGATTTGAGTTGTTTCCACAGTGAGAAAAAGACGAATTCTGGAGATGTTCTTGAGATGCAGGTGACAGGAGCGGGCAAGGGATTGGATATAGGGGTTGAGAGAAAGATCAGAATCTAGTATAACTCCAATACAGTGTGCCTGTTGCCTAGGAGTTGTGGTTAGAAGATGGTGGGAAGACAAGAAGTTTAGTTTTAGTGAGGTTTAGTTTCAGATGGAGAGAGGACATTATGTCTGAGACAGCGGACAAACAGTCAGTCACTGGTGTTTTGTTGCAGGGCAGGAGTGATGTCTCGGGAGGAGGTGTATAGTTGAGGGTCATTAGTAGGGATGAGCAATGATATCGACAAACGTTGAAATCGGCAAGATTATCAGCTTTTTGCGATGATGCGATACTTTCCCTTAAAGGGGTGTTATCGTTTGAGCTGTTCGGGCTGTTCAGTTAATTTTCTCAGATTGAGTTTGAAATCCAGGGGCGTGTCTCTCCTGTCAGCAGGCGTGCCTCTCCTCCCAGGAGGCGTGTCTGTCCTCACTGAAGACCTGTGACATCATCATTTTCTATAAAGCAGGGGATGCAGAAGGTTGTCTGGATATAACAGCTCTGTAGCCTCCTGCCTGCTTATGTCTGCAGCCTTCAGGCTCCACAAGCACCTGTTATATCTCTTATCACACAAATTACACTGAAAGCTAGCAGCTTTCACTTCTAGTGGTGTTCACCCAAATTGTACTGACAACAGGCAGAGACCTTTACTAAACTACAAGGACAAATGTCAGCTTCAAGTAAAGACCTCTGCTTGCTGTCAGTGACATGTGAGTGAAAACAATGGGGGAAGAAGCACTCAGCTTTGATACAAGACCCTGCTCAACCTGTAATAACTTGGCCGGGTAGAGTAGTGGTAGAGTGTTGGCTTTACATGGAAGGGGTTTGGAGTTCTTGTCCCTCACAGAGTATATTTTTTCCCCCCCCTAAATGCTACACATACGTAGAGAGACCTAAAATATATATGTCAATCTCTATAATGATATATATACACATACATAGCTCCCCTATATCATTTCTCATCCCCCAGAATATATGCACTGTATCACATATGTTGAAAGTGCTCGCTGTGACTACTGTGAGGATGGGACACTATATAGGCGAGCTTTGTGTGTGTATATAAATAAAATTATAGATGTTCACACATATATTTTCATATCTTTACATATGTGTACATTTTATAAAACAAAAAAAAAATACTGATGGGCTTGAACTCCCAACCTCTGTCTTGCAGGGCTGATCACCTAAGCACTGCACTACACAAGCAGCTTATACAGACAAAGTGTTGAATCCTTATGTTATACACTACAAATGATGACGTCATAAGGAGGCGGGGCTTGCATTCGATCTGAGGAACAGAACGCCTTCTTTTCCAAGTAGCAGCTTAAGGACTGGACCTGTGAGGAGGTGAATCAACCTCTTGGCAAAAGCCCTTTAAACAGGCAGTAATTGCCCAGATCCTTCACCTATAGCTGGGAGATGTACAGTACATAGAGGCAGCAGACCTTGGTTTCACTATCGATTTTAACAGCTCAGAGGGGAGTAAACACAGAGTGTGAAGGCAGCCAATCAAAGCGCAGGGGGCATGGTCAGGGCGTTTCCTGTCTAGGGGCGTATCCTAACAAGCTGAATGAAATGTCAGCCAGCCAATCACAGTGCAGGGGGCGTGTCTAGGGAATTGACCAGGGGGCGTTCCGACCAGCAACAGAGCAACAGCAGAAACAAAATACAGATTTACAGAGAAGCTGATATCTGCTAAACCAAGTGACAGAGGTAATGCAACCCAATTACAAAAGTGCTTATTTTTACTGTCCCCATAATCTGAGACATGATCTTTGTAACGATAAAACCCTTTTAAAATCTTAAGATAATCGTCATCACATATTACAATCACGCCCTTTTCGGCGCTTCCTGTAATTTTGGCAGTCAGCCAATCAGCGCAGAGCACAGAGGTGGGTCAGGGGAGTGAACGACGTCAGCCACTGGGCTGTGTAGGCATCTCATTGGCTGCTAAAATCACATGACCTCGTTTTATCTATGTGACAGCACTTCCTGCTTAGCCTCATTCGGTTTCACTCTCTGACTAGAGAACAACACATTGCTGTCCATCTGAAAAGCTTTTTTCAAAGCTGGGAGAGACAGTTTAACATAGATTTTAATACAAAAAAGCATCCTTGTTAGCATAGACAGCAAGCTTAGAATATAGCCAGATTAGAGACTTTCAGTTCCTATTTAGTTAAGAGACTTGTAAGGAGCTTGAGTGATCTGTACAGCTGCGGGGAGGAAGGGGGAGGGGCAAACGTGTAGCAGACCCTGTTCTGTGAAATCACAGTGAAATAGCACTGTTTTTTTTACTTCTTTTTTGCCAGCAGAGACCCCAACTGAGTTGAAAGTGTCACTTTCTTGTTGGCTGCAGTTCTATTGGTCTCTGTGCTTGTCAGTTTGGGGCAAATAACGCACTTGTCCAATAATTTGGTGACAAATATTCTATTTTAACTGTTGCTTGTTCTTAGTGGTGTTAAAACACCATATTTAAGCCATATAACATAGCAACTAGTTCTCTTGCTCTCCGTGCTTGTCAGTTTGGCGCAAATAGAACATTTGTACGATAATTTGATGACAAATATTCTGTTTTAACTGTTGCCTGCTTCAGTGGTCCCAAAACACCATATTTAATCCATATAACTTGGCAAATAGTTCTATTGCACTCCGTGCTTCTCAGTTTGGCGCAAATAGTGCATTTGTCCGATAATTTGGTGACAAATATTCTATTTTAACCATTGCCTGTTCGCAGCAGTGTGTGACAGAGTGACCGGGTGCAGTTGCAGGTCTCTGCCACTAGGTGGAATTTAGCAGGATACCTGCTACAAACGTGCCCCCGAAAACCTGGGTTCGGTGGGGGAAGGAAACTTGTTGGTGTCAGTAACAGTGCTTGTCAGTTTGACGCAAATAGAACAATTGCACGATAATTTGGTGACAAATATTCTATTTTAACTGTTGCCTGTTCTCAGTGGTGCCAAAACACCATATTTAATCCATATAACTTGGCAAATAGTTCTATTGCACTCCGTGCTTCTCAGTTTGGCGCAAATAGAGCATTTGTCCGATAATTTGGTGACAAATATTCTATGTTAACTATTGCCTGTTCGCAGCAGTGTGTGGCAGAGTGACCGGGTGCAGTTGCAGGTCTCTGCCACTAGGTGGAATTTAGCAGGATACCTGCTACAAACGTGCCCCCATAAACCTGGGTTCGGTGGGGGAAGGAAACTTGTTGGTGTCAGTAACAATATGTTACTGACACAGATAGTTACAATGGGTGCCTTGCAGCCAGGTATGGGTTTCCTTTCCCGGGACGGTCGTAGCATTGGGTGGGAGGCCATCCCCACATTCCAGGCCATGTTTTAGGTCAGTGCCTGGAGGGTATAAGAGGTCTTGGCTTGCAGGTGTTAAGTGGGGCATGGTCTGCTATTTGCAGTTTGGAGTGGCAGTGGAGAGCCTTAGGGAAAGCTGAAACCCAGTAGGGGACTGGGTATAATACCAGTTGCTGTGTTGTGATGCTGGACAGTAAGTCCAGGTCATGTTAGAGAGGGTTCTCTACTGTATGTGTTTAGGTAGTGGCTCGACGGCCGAGGGTTTTGTTTGTTTATTTATTTTTGTACCGGTATCCTGAGCCTCAATAAAGCTGGCTGCGGCCAGTTTTAAACAGAATCCGGTGTCTGACTGCCATTCTGCTAAGAAAGCGGCGATCCGTGAGCTGGAGAAACCCCCAGGATGGCCAAGATGGCGTCCAGGCGTAAGTAAGGTGCTACATATGGTGGAGGATACAGCGGGCATAGTGGCACGGACTGGGCAAGATTGGTGCAGTACATAGAAGAGAGGCACTAACAGGCATAAACAGACTGTGTGATAACTGCGGCTGTATCAAGAGACCCCAGGGCAAGGATTGGTGCTATTAAGAGACTGTGGCTGCCGGGAAAATTTTTTTGACCATTGGACAGCTTATCAAGTTTTTCGAGCGGGTAATTGCCCTGATGACTGAAGATATGGCAAAACTCCCAATTAATTCTCAGCAGCATCAGGCCTGTGCCACAGCTATCAGTTCATATAAGGAGGCCATACAAGAAAGGAAGGCACAACAGGCCCTTGGAGTGGCTGTCCAAGAAGAAGTCAAAGTCATGTGTTCTTCACAAGCATGGGTAAACTCCAGACCAGGTGGAGCTGCTGAGGTGTATCGATGAGGGCAACCAGTCTCAACAACAGAAGTTGGCCGCTGAGGTCCAGCGAAAGGAGACCCCAGTAAGAACCCTGGAGTTACTGATGGGCGGCATCCCGTTATTGGTGGATCTGGACTGTTGCCAAAGGGTCTCCAGGGTGCACCCAGACATCATACCCTTTGTGAAGATCCGATCAGAACCAGGTAAGGCTGTTGAACTACTTTTTATCAATTGTTGCGGGACTGCCAATCATGGTCTGGAGGTATGTGAGGACCTCCTAGTGGAATTTGTGCTGGGCAATGACTTTCCCTATTTGTGGCAGCTGTGGGAGATGCTGAGCGGGCCTGGCCCAGCAGTTGGTTGTTACTGGTAAGTGCCCCCTAAAAAGGGTGCCCGCCTGACGGTTTGAATGGGGACTTGGGTGCGGTAAATATGTGCCCAGAACTGTTACCTAATGAGAAAAGTCCAAAGAGCAGAGAGACTGTGCTATCTGGACTTGGAAAGTCTTCTGGGCTTGATGTTTTGAATGATGACTCTGTTACCTCATGCAGTATAACTAATATGCTTATTGCAAATGCTTCTAATGGGTTAAATATACCTGTAATCACTAGCCCTGTCATACAGCCTGAGCCCGGAAATGTTCGCTGTAGCACAAAGTTAGCCCCAGTTACTGCGCTCCTGTGTGAACAAGCAGCTAGAGGTGGTGCAGCTATTGTAGTAGTCGAGAGCAACTCAGGTCTGTCCTTGGATGTCATGGCTATCAGAGCTATGGGGGAAGTAAATGCAGCGTGTGAACTTGCTGCCAAAGACACTGCAGCCAGAGCAAAGGGGATTAGCTCAAGTGTGCCCCTAGAGCTCATGATTAACAGTACTGAGACTATAGCAGAGTGTGTGTCCTGGGGTGCATGACAATATGGAGACAGGTGTTAACACTACAGACTCAGGAGGAGCTAATGTGGTGTCCCCTAACAACAAGGTGTCCTTTGCATCTCCTGTGGTGGAAACCTGTGAATATGAGTGCCCGGCAGATGTGTGCGAAGTGTCTGGTGTCCAGTTCATAAATGTGTCTACCAGCGACCCCAGCAAACTGTGTGTACCTGATGCTAGCCTGCAAGTTGCAGGTAATGCGTGCCCAGTGATTGACAGCCACTAGTGATGAGCGATTGCGTCGACTATCGTCATCGTGTCGATAGTCGAAATTGTCAATTATCATGCCGATATCCGATAGTAGATAATAGATTATCGTCGATGACCATTAAAGTCTATGGGAGAGGAACAACACCTTCATTCTTACACCCAAACAGGGCTGGAGAAGCTGGAATTAACATCCACAACAGTAAACTGGATACGTGCTACATCTTAGGCATTACACTTATGTTATAAAAGTCACAGAAAAAAAGTCACATACCATTCACTATCCCTGTCTTGTACCATGACCCTTAAACCTGCATGACCCACAAAGTAAAAAGTGCCAGAAGGCAGTATTATTTGAACCATTATTGTAGTTGAACTGGACATTGATTATCCATGTCCTGGGCCACAGCATGAGCCCGAACCTGAATGACCTACAGATTAAAAAAGTGCTGGAAAAAGGAGTCTTTTAACCACCATTTTAGTTGAACTGGACATTGACGATACATGTCCCATACCGCAGCATGACCCTCAAACCTGTATGACCCACAAATTAAAAAGTGCCGGAAAAAGGAGTCTTTGGACCATGATTTTAGTTGAACTGGACATTGACTATACCTGTCCTATACCGCAATATGACCATTAAACCTGTATGACCCACAGATTAAAAAGTGCCTGAAAAAGGAGTCTTTGAACCACCATTTTAGTTTCACTGGACATTGACTATGCCTGTCCTGGGCCGCAGCATGACCCTCAAACCCGCATGACCCACAGATTAAAAAGTGCCGGAAAAAGGAGTCTTTGAACCACCATTTTAGTTGAACAGGACATTGACTATACCTGTCCTATACCGCAATATGACCATTAAACCTGTATGACCCACAGATTAAAGAGTGCCTGAAAAAGGAGTCTTTGAACCACCATTTTAGTTTCACTGGACATTGACTATGCCTGTCCTGGACCGCAGCATGACCCCAAAACCTGTCTGACCCACAGATTAAAAAGTGCCATAAAAAAGAGTCATTCAACCATCATTTCAGTTAAACTGGACATTGACTATCCATGTCCTGGACTGCAGCATGACCCAAAAACCCGCACAGGTGCCCTTATGGACCATCAGCAGTAAAATTCTCAATGAAAAAAACTATAATAAAAACAACTTGTTTCCATACTGCTGCGCTAGAGCTACTTGCCATTCTAACTGGTGACATTGTTCCACCGGTGACATTAGAATGTGAAGCAAACTAAACAGATGTCCCCAGTAGGTCAACAGAGGCCTGTCCTGAAATCCTTCATTCTACTGTCAAGTGGGTTGGAGAGAAATACTGATCAAGGCGGGAGAGGCTGTAAACTTGATCACGCAGGTTCAGCTGGCAGGACCAGACTTACAGTGGGTGTGGTAAGAGCAAGGGCTGGCGTCCGTCATCTATTAACACGCAGGTTCAGCTAGCAGGGCCCAAGTTACAGTGGGTGCGGTGAGAGCCAGGGCTGTTGTTCGTCATCTATTAGCACGCAGGTTTAGCTAGCAGTGCCCGAGTTACAGTAGGTGCGGTGAGAGCCCAGGCAGGCGTCCGTCATCCATTAACACGGCAAAAAATGCCCTTATGACGCAGCATCAAAAACAGTCGTGCTGAAGCAGAGTGCGTAAGTGTGAGCTCAGACCTCCAACCTTCCTCAGTACTAGTCAGACTGGGTAGCACTTGAGAAATTTCTGCCTCTACGAGAGCGCTTGCCCCTCCGTATGAGTGCGGACCAATTGAACTTCACTGGAGATGCTGGTGCTTGACGCTACCTGTTTCACCCAGTGCCCTTTTTCTTGCATTCTTTTCTCGTTTTACTCAATGTGTTGGAGTAAATTGTCTCTGTTCTTGGGGTGGCGAATGTGCTCCATACACCATGTCCTCTGAATAACCTACATCTGTTCAAGTCTTCCTGTACCTCCCTGTGCAATTCAGAGGAATATTTGTATCAGCTAGTTTGTACATGCAAGTTTTTTTAGTAGTTTAATTCTAGAAAACACATTTTTAATATAGGATGGAATCCCACCAGGTCTTTGGTTCTCTTTTTTAATTGTATTACATGGGTTGTCTCACTCCAGGGATTGCTAGCTATGTAAAAGATCTTGCAAAAACAAGTCATTTTGCAATATGTGTCCATTAACAGTTTCCTACCTATTCCTGTTTTTGACAGCACCATCACCCTTGAGCCACTCTTGACATTGTGAAGAACAAATGTCTGTTAGAAACCACATTTTTTAGAATAGGACCTTAGTATAGCTGCATTTCACAGCAACATGCCCCCAAAAATTCAAACATGACCCTTGAGCCACTCTTGACAATTGTGAAGAACAAATGTCTGTTAGAAACCACATTATTTAGAATAGTACCTGTAGATGCTGTATTTCACAGCAACATGCCCCCAAAAATTCAAAACATGACCCTTGAGTCACTCTTGACAATTGTGAAGAACAAATGTCTGTTAGAAACCACATTTTTTAGAATAGGACCTGTAGTATTGCTGCATTTCTGTAACGATGTGGCGCCGATGGACGTACGCCGAAGCGCCGACCGCAGACATCCGGGTGTGGATCCTCTGTGATCACCGCAGGCGAGGTGGTAGCTGGAGGACCACGCCAGGGAGTGGAGTCTAAGGGGCCCCTGGTCTTCACCAGAGCCCGCCGCAAAGCGGGATGGATTTGGCTGCGGGACCCCCAGGTCACTACCCCTGGCGTGGCTACCTGCGGTGACAGCCGAGGTGCAGGACAGGAACACAGGAACGTAGGAGAACATAAGCAGGGCAGGTAGAACGCACTCAGGAACACAGCAGGATACAGGAGGGATCAACGTACACATGACACCACAGGATACGGCAGGAACTGGACGGGAACACAGGAGGTACAGACCAGGAACACGGCAGGATACATCGGGAACAGGAGAGCACATACAGGACAGGAACACAGCAGACAACGGAGACAACAGACAGATGGCCAGGAGCTCAGATGGGAAGCAGCAACTGGACCAGCATCTCAGGGTTAAAGTCTCCAACAGCAAGACCTGAGATGCTGGCAGAGCTCAAGATGTAAGACAGCAAGAGACTGCAATTAACTGACCCAGAGTAGAGGCAGCAACTTCCTCTTATAGCTAGAGGTCAGAGGTGAAGAGGAAGTTGCACGGAGCAGGACACGAATAAAAGGCAGGAAGCTGCCGCGCGCGCCCCCCTAGAAGGTGCAGAGCACAGACAGGACCAGGAAGCAACAAGACTGGACAGGACAGGTAAGTACATAGCAGAACACAGGCTGCTGGGACCCCTGCACAGGAGCCCAGCAGAGACATGGCAGGCACGGGACAGGCCGACGGTCCAAGGCAAGGACCGCGGCATGAACCGTGACAGTACCCCCCCTCAAAGCCCCCTCCTCCCCCCTCCAAATCACAGAATGGCATTCCACATAGGCCAGGGCCCGCAACTTCTACGGGGCAACCCCAAAACCAAGTACAGCTGTAGAATAGCCAGTATAGGGAAAACCTAGAAACGGAGGTGCATGGGAGGAACAAGCCTGGCACTAGGCAAAATGGAGGGGAACCAGGGCGGGCAATAAGCCACGTGGACTCAGAAGCTCAGGGCAGACCGTAAGCCACGGGACTCAGAAGGCTACAGGGCGAGACCGTAAGCCACGGGGACTCAGAAGGCTCAGGCGAGACCGTAGCCACGGGGACTCAGAAGGCTCAGGGCGAGACCGTAAGCCACGGGGACTCAGAAGGCTCAGGGCGAGACCGTAAGCCACGGGGACTCAAAGGCTCAGGGCGAGACCGTAAGCCACGGGACTCAGAAGGCTCAGGCGAGACCGTAACCACGGGGACTCAGAAGGCTCAGGGCGAGACCGTAAGCCACGGGGACTCATGAAGGCTCAGGGCGAGACCGTAAGCCACGGGGACTCAAAGGCTCAGGGCGAGACCGATAAGCCACGGGACTCAGAAGGCTCAGGCGAGACCGTAAGCCACGGGGACTCAGAAGGCTCAGGGCGAGACCGTAAGCCACGGGGACCAGAAGGCTCAGGGGGAGACCGTAAGCCACACAACAGCGGACGCTCTGGGCTGGACCATGAGCTGGGCCAAACGTAAGCTCTGGGCTGGACCAAAGAGCTGGGCCAAACGTAAGCTCTGGGCTGGACCATGAGCTGGGCCAAAAGTAAGCTCTGGGCTGGACCATGAGCTGGCCAAACGTAGCTCTGGGCTGGAACCCATGAGCGGGCCAAACGTAAGCTCTGGGCTGGACCATGAGCGGGCCAAACGTAAGCCCCCTGGCTGACCATGAGCTGGGCCAAACGTAAGCTCTGGGCTGGACCATGAGCTGGGCCAAACGTAACTCTTGGCTGGACCATGAGCTGGGCCAAACGTAAAGCTCTGGGCTGGACCAAGAGCTGGGCCAAACGTAAGATCTGGGCTGGACCATGAGCTGGGCCAAACGTAAGCTCTGGGCTGGACCCTGAGCTGGGCCAAACGTAAGCTCTGGGCTGGACCATAGCTGGGCCAAACGAAAACTCTGGGCTGGACCATGAGCTGGGCCAAACGTAAGCTCTGGGCTGGACCATGAGCTGGGCCAAACGTAAGCTCGGGCTGGACCATGAGCTTGGGCCAAACGTAAGCTCTGGGCGAACCATGAGCCAGCGGAACAGACAGACACTCTGGGGGGAACCATGAGCCAGCGGAACAGACAGACACTCTGGGCGAACCAAAGAGCCAGCGGAACAGACAGACACTCTGGGGGAAACCATGAGCCACGGAACAGACAGACACTCTGGGCGAACCATGAGCCAGCGGGAAAAGACAGAGACAGACATGACAGCAGTAACGGCCGAAAACGAGGGGAGGTCACCCCGCGGAATCCATGGTCAGTTCATACTGTAACGGTGCGGCGCTGACAGACGTATGCCGAGCGTGGATCCTCTGTGATCACCGCAGGCGAGGTGGTAGCTGGAGGACCCCTGCCAGGGGGTGAGTCTAAGGGCCCCTGGTCTTCACCAGACCCGCCGCAAAGCGGGATGGATTGGCTGCGGGACCCCCAGGTCACTACCCCTGGGGCAACCTGCGGTGACAGCCGAGGTGCAGGACAGGAAAACAGGAGAACATAAGCAGGGGAGGTAGAACGCACTCAGGGAAAACAGCAGGGGTACAGGAGGGATCAACGTACACAAGACAACCACAGGATACGGCAGGAACTGGGACGGGAACACAGGAGGTACAGACCAGAACACGGCAGGATACATCGGGAAAAAGGAGAGCACTACAGGACAGGAACACAGCAGACAACGGAGGGCAACAGACAGATGGCCCGGAGCTCAGATGGGAACAGCAACTGGACCAGCAACTCAGGGTTTTAAAATCTCCAACAGCAGACCTGAGATGTGGCAGGAGCTCAAGATGGAAAAACAGCAAGGACTGTAGACTGAAGTGAACTGAACAATAGTAGAGGCAGCAACTTACTCTTATAGATAGAGGTCAGATGTGAAGAGGAATTTGCACGGAGCAGGACACGAATAAAAGGCAGGAAGCTTGCCGCGCCGCCCCCTAAAGGTGCAGAGCACAGACAGGACCAGGAAGCAACAAGACTGGACAGGGCAGGTAAGTACATAGCAGAACACAGGCGCTGGGACCCCTGCACAGGGAGCCCCAGCAGAGACATGGCAGGCACGGACAGGCCGACGGTCCAAGGCAAGGACCGCGGCATGAACCGTGACAATTTCACAGCAGCATGACCCAAAAAATTATAAAAATGACTTCTCAGCCACTGTTAAAAATTGTGAGGGAGAAATGCCACTTAGAAGCCACATTTCTGTTCCAAAGGACCATGATTATAGCTGTATCTCACAGCACCATGACCCCAAAACCATTGACAATGCGAAAAAATCTAAAGATAAAGTGAGTAAATGGAATACGTTTTTTTCATGAAACCTGGGTGTCTTTTACAGTCTCCTCACTGCAAAACCAGCAAAATGAACTTTTGGGAACTGAGAATAAAAATTGCAGTAAGAAATGATCATTTAAAAAAAAAAAGCTTTAAAGAGGACCATTTCTTTTGGAAGAGGAATGTGAAGTAGAACGGCAACTAATCGGTGACCTCAGCAATTGGGGCCACAACATTATCAGAGATCCATGCCTTATTCATCTTGATGAAAGTCAAACGATCCACATTATTTGTGGAAAGCCGAATGCGTTTGTCTGTAATGACTCCTCCACCTGTGCTGAAGGTCCGCTCAGATATGACGCTGGCTGCTGGGCAGGACAACACCTCTCTGGCGTGGCGAGCGAGCTCGGGCCATTCATCCATTTTGGATACCCAGAAGTCGATTGGGTCCGGAACACATCCAAAAACATCGGTGTTGAGACGCAGATAGTCGTCCAACATGATCTTAAGCCGGTCTCTGTGTATTGTATGTTTGCCCAGCAATACATGCATTGGTGAGGTGGTAAATAAAGATTGCCAGAGGTCACCCATTAATCTTCTGCCACAATGCCTGCTGCTGCCACTACGGCTACTTGGCGCTCTAATGCTATCATGATGCTGACGTTGTTCCACCGTGACATTTGAAGAACGTTAAGCAGACGCAACAGATGTCTCCAGTTGATCAATCAGCACAGTCTCCATTTCCTGCATTATACTCTCTATTTGGGTGGGGGAAAGGAAAGTGCTGAGTTTTGCTTTGTACCGTGGATCGAGGAGGGTGGCCACCCAGTAACTGTTGTTCATTTTGATGGTCTTTATGTGAGGATCATGTTGGAGGAAATGGAGCATCCAAGCACTCATGTGAGAGATGGAGCCTTGATTTCCCAAGCCTCTGGGTCGAGGGGCACTAGCAAACTGATCTTCCTCATTTTCCTCCTCCGTATCAAATTCGTGCCAACCTCTTTCCAAGGCAGGGACGTCGGTAACGTCGGTGTCCAGGAATACCTCATCCTCCTCCTCCTCCGCTTCCTCCGGCACAGCTTCAACACAGCCCTGACTTGCCTCAGATGATGCACCCTGAGAGCTGAGGCGCCGTCTTGCACTAGCCCTGGACCCCGAACCAGTGCTTAATGAAGACCGTTTAAAAATTGTAAAACTGCCCGGGCCTTCGGGGATTCGCCCGGAGAAAAAGGGGCTCCCGTTTTTCGCATTTTGTGTCCGTCTCCCCTCTGTCGTGGTGGGACCTGATGTTTCAGAGTTTTTCCAAAAACGATCGTTCCAGAACTAAAAATAAACCAAAAATGCTAGGGGTAACAAGGGCATTGTCCGAAATGACCATTTTGGTGGCTTCTTTCAAAATTTGGAAAGGGGATGGTCCCAAGAGTTTTTTTTCACCTGCCTCCACTCTGGGAGGCTAAACACCCCGGGTCCGCACCGCTGCTTGTCAGGCCATGTGTCACTTCGTATTGCGAAATGGCTTTAAACGCTGCTGCCAACAATCGTTTGGACTTTGTGGAGAGGGGTTTTTCCCAGCGTGTTGCCACATCAACAATGAGACGGTTGAGGGGGAAGGGCCCGACAGCGCGGGAAAACACACCCCGGGGCGGGCCGAAGCGGGGTTTGCAAATTAGGAAGTGCAAACTCGGGACCTCAAAAAGCCTTAAACTCAGGGGGGCCATCCGGGACCCGGGTAACGTTTTAAGAAATTTCGGACGAAAAGGGTTTTAATAAAATGTGCCAGGAAAGGGAAATGTGCCCCAAGCCCTCCCGGAATTTTAAAGGGGGCGGCCAGCAGATTTCGACCGTTTTTCGCAAAACCTAAACCTTTCCCCCTGGCACAAGGTTTTGCCCACCCACCGGGTCGGTCTCTTTTCGAAAAAGTTTGCCCAAACAGCTCCAAAACCTGGGGGTTTTGGGACGGTCTCCAAAACAGAAAAAAATTTTCCCAGGGCCCGGGTTTCCTCGGGGGCACGGATGACCCGTGGACCAGGGGGGAACAAAAACCCTCCCCACCATCCCTGGGGGTTTTTAAAAGGGGTTGCGCCGGAGCCTGAGAGCCACCGTCAACCCCGAAAATTCACCCAAACTCACCCAGTGAGCTGTCACAGAGATATTGCAGCCTTGGCCAGCTTACCCAGGGCCTTTGTCGGGGGGTCAGAAAGGACTTTTGGCCCGGGCATTTTAAAGCAGAAAACGCGCTTTTAAAATTTTAGAAGGGAAATTGGGTGGACCCAGCGGGGAGGGAAAGGCTTTTTTTGGGGAAAAAAAAATTTCCCGCCGGTAAACTGGAATTGGGGGCAGGCCCAAAGGGCCATGGCCCTGGCGGAAAAACCCCCCCGTGTTTCCCCCAGACGGAAAGGCAAAAATTTCCCAAGGGCCAAAAAACCTGGCAAAAGCCAACATTCAGGGTTTTAGGGTTTGGGGATGGTTTGGGGGGTTTTAAAATGGGTTTTTTCTGCCCCCCCAAAATGGTAAAACAGAAGGCGGCTGCTAGACTGGCCGTGTAAAGGCCCTGCAGGTCGTTAAAACTGGTGGAAAGGGGAAGGGGGAAGGGTTTGGGGCTCTGGGGGGTTTCTGGTGGTACTCGGTCGACGGTAAGGGGTGAAGCGGAGGCCAAACCCCCGATCATGACTCCCGAGAGACTTTGCACTGAGGGAAAGCTTGGTGGAGGGGGAGGAGGAGGAGGCTTAGACAGAGGGTTTTGACAGTGGTTGGAAGTCGGCAAACGGTGTGGCCTTCCCTTTTGGGCCCAAATGTTTCCCCTTTCCCTTTTCAACTCTTTCTTTGCTGCATTTTTTCTAGACAAGTTTTTGGGGGTGGTTAACCACCTAAGAATTTTTTGGCCCCCTACTTATTCGGTTTTTGGCAAAGGCGGCATATACATTGCTGGGGTGAATCAGAGTCTTGCTCGAAAAAAGGCCCACTTGAGAGGTACCGGGACCTTCGACGCGATAAGGCAGAGCGGTGTTTTCCGCTGATCGTGGCTGGCGAATCATCTCAGCGGACTTTCTGCACTCCGTCTCCTTTCTGAGGCGGGAGCCGTAACTGACAGTTTTTTTTTTGTGGGTTTTTGTTTATTTTTTTTTTTTCTTTATTTATTTTTTTTAAAAAAAAAAATTTTTTTGTGGTGTTGTGGGTAAAAAAGTAAAAGTATTGTTTTGTTGTTGTGTTGTGTGTTGTGTTATATTTTTTTTTTTTTTGTGTGGTTTGGTGTTTATAAATTTAATTTTTTTTAAAATTTAAATTGTTGTTTTGTGTTTGTTGTTTTGTTATATAATTGGGTTTTTTTTAAAAAAATTGTTGTGTTTGTGTAATTAAAATGTTTTGTGTGTTGTTATAAACAATGTCTTCCTAAGAGTCCGCGATGAAAAAATAAGAAAAATCTCTGCAAAGACCAAGTTGGACCCGCAATGTTCATCATCACAACATAACACAGGTGACTTCCTCATCCTGACATTCTCATCCCAGGAGCTGCGGGCTACAAGCAAGAGGCCTGCAAGGCGTTGCCGACCGCCCAGATTTTTCATCAGTAAACTGGCTCAGAGCAGACAAAATCATCTCTTTGGCCTCTTGATCTTTGGAAATGCCTTCTGACCCAAACCGCATTTTGTCATCAAAAGTCTTCAGAAAATGGATGATCCACTATTGTGGTACACGAGTTGACATTTGAGCGCCTTCGCTTCATGTTGGACGGATGCTGACGTTGATGTTGATGACATTTGAGGCCGGACTGGTAGGACAGGAGGTAATACGCTGGATGCAAGTTGCATTAACCCTGAAGAAGCAATTGGCGACGGCGTTCGATACGGAGAATCACAGGACCTGACCCAGCAATGACCGCCTGATGGTCCTGCAACCATGACCCGCGCTTACAAGGTTCGCCACACTGAAGGAAGCACCTTCTCTTGTACCATCTACCTCCATGTCCCTACACCCCTCTTTGCTCGCTTACCACCTCCATTTCGCTCCAAGTTCATAAAGATAAAAATTTAAGAAGGTATGAAAGAGTTTTTTTGACAGTCTCTTATTTAAAAGACTGCAATCACAGCTATTCTTAAATCCTCAAATTTCCTACAGCCACTAGGAATAGAAAACCTGAAAATGTTTCTACAAATACCTGTGAAATGCGGTCGGTGGAAGAACCGTAAGACAAAATCAACAGTGTTCTTCTTCATCCCAGATTAACAACTGCCCAGGTAGGACATGGAATTGATATTTATCAACAAAATATCATACAAGTGCGCTATCTGCGCCAAACTGAGATTCAACGAGCGCCAATAAAACATTCAACGTTACAAGGATGAGAAATTGCGGTTTGCAGCAATGACGACCAGAACATGTTGCTAGAACATTTTCTATCAGAAATGTCATACAAACTTGGCAATTTTGAAAAAAAAAATGTGCCGCACCACGTCAATACAGTTATTTAAAAGTTTAAACGGGAAACAAAGGTGTTTTTTGCACACAATGACATACACAACAGTAACTACAAAATTTCTGTATCCAAATATAAGTACAGGTTGCTATTTGAAAAAAAACATGGGGCGAACCAAAGTGAAAAACACCTAATTACATGTGTACGGATAATAAAAGGTGGCTTTGCACCGATGAAATACACCTGGCCATTACTAGCAAATTTCCTGTATCCCGATATAAGCACAAGGTGGGTCTTAGAACAAAAATGGCCTGCGCCAAAGTGAAAAACACCTATTAAATTGTGTATGGATAATAAAAGGTGTTTTTTTGCACCTAGAACTACACCTGCAATTACTACAAATTTCTGTATCGTAATATAAGTAACAGAGTGGGTCTTTGAACAAAATCCCCTGCGCCAAAGTGCAAAACAACTAAATTGTGTACGGATAATAAAAGGTGTTTTTGCAACCTATAAATACACCTGCAATGACTAGCAAATTTCTGTACGAAATACAAGACCACATGGGTCTTTGAACAAAACCGGGCTGCGCCAAAGTGAAAAACACATATTAATAAAATTGAGTACGGATAATAAAAGGTGGGTTTTTGCCACCTATGAAAATACACCTACAGTTACTTAGAAAAATTTCTGTATTCCTAATTTAAGTACAAGGTGGGTCATTGAACAAAACTGGGCGGCACCAAATAAAAGGTACTATTTCACTCAGGTGCGAGGATGTGCTGGCCAAAAACTTGTAAAAAAAGCCATTTTCAAGCCGGTTCAAAGCTGTACAGCGCTAGAGTTTCTTACAATCTCAGCCTAACTAGGGGGGGGGGGTGGAGAGAGTGGGAACTGAAATTCTCTAATCAACCAATGTTCTAATGTTCACGGGGCCCTGGCTAAAAGCCATAGTTTGTCTGGTGAACAAAGAGAACTGTGTCCCTCTGACTGAGCTGTATAGAGGAGAGGATCTAACAACACTTCTGCTCTAAAAGACACACTGACACACAGATGCTGAACAGGAGGCTGTTCAATGCAAAATGCGGTCATGTGATTTTTCACAGCCAATGACAACCATAACACACACAGTCATGACTATGCCACACCCAGCTACCCTGCTCTATGCTCTAAGCTGATCTGCTGAACGCCAAAATGAGAGGAAGCGCAGAAAATGGCGCGATAGTAATAGATTATGCACAGATTCTCACCTAAATTATCGCGTGAGCGGAAATTTCCGATCAACCTAAAAACCGTGCCGATTTCAACTTTGTCGATTATAATCGCTCATCCCTATTCCTGAATAATGTTTGCAGTGCAGTAGGTCACTGTTTTTGAGAAGGGGTATACTTGGTCTGGTACAGTATTTAGTGAGCAGTACAGTATGTGTCAAAGTAATATACACAAGAATGCCAGGATCCAAAGTTTCCCAGCATTAACATAGCTTAGAACATCACAATCCTTGTCTGGTTTTTCTTCATCTCATATACATTCTGGTGCCCATTTCTTCTCCATGTAGTCGAAATAATGTAAAAAGGAAAACTCAATTAGTCAACCACCCATCCTCCCTCCATTGCCTCCATCGTCTATGATCAAATGCACATGTGCTCAATAATAGGGTACTTACGAGAAGTGAATAGGGGTCATCAGAGCACCATATATTGTATGTTCTTGGTCCCTATCATAGCCAGAAAATTTCGTCTATAGTAGCATTTCTTCTCTATGTTTCAAACAGATAAACTAGTTTTTCACTTCCCACCACATCAATGAACCTTGAGTGTCCATAAACCTTTCCCAGTTCACGGGTTGTCTTTTTTAAACCATTTTTTGGTACTATAAACCACTGCATACTTTTTAACATGTCATGGATGCATGCTGGCCCATTTTTTGGGGGACATTTTGGGGCACTTGTTTTCCTTTTATTGGCTATGTGCCCACCTATGCATATAGGTGGTCCTTTTTAAAATTTAAAGACCCACTCCCCTTAAAACCCATTTTTCTGACTCACACATCACCTAGGGTCCAAAACCCCCATCGGTGACCGTGCAGGAAGATCAGGTCATGGATACTCTTATATTTCAAAAGCTTTATGAAAAAAATGAAATAAATACGGGGATGCCCAAAACACGGACCGAGAAAGTTCAACTGAAAAAAATTGACAAAAAGCAGTTTTAAGCATGTATCAACCACACATTATAAAAGCATAAAATTTGAAATTTTAACATCTAAACAGTACAGTTACAAAAAAGGGGAGGAAGAGTTCATTTTAATCAGAAATAAGTAAAAAAAATTTAAAAGGGCGACCGTGTGCCAAAAAAACGAAAGGGGGTGTCCAAAAGGGGAACCCCCTTCATAAACTCAATAATAAATCAAAATATTATTCATAGAGGAATGGGTGGAAAATACAAAGAAAAAAAAAGGGGGGAAAAAAGAAAGAGGGAGGAATTTGGGGGGGGGGAATTCTACAAGTGGTGCAGAGCCCCAGGTGACTAAACACATGGTCGCCCTAAGGCGCTAGGAGGTGACCAGCGGGGTCCCCAAAGGGCACTACCCCTGGCCATTTAATCAGAAAAGTAAAATACCGGAGAGGACTGGAAAGAGACCCAAAGGCGCCCATTTTTTCACCCCTTGTCGTACCTGTCTGCAGGGGTCGCCGGGCTCCTCCATGTAGCAAGTGATTACCCCCGACACCCTCCGCTATGGGGGGGGAGTGGGGGGATCTCCGTGTCTAGGGATGACCTCGGGCGGCCTGCAGAAGGGGCCAACAATGACATTTTAAGTGGACATGGGCAATCGGACAAAAAAAGAAGGCCGCCTGGGTTCCCTGGGGGAAACTCAGACCAGTTACTCCCCTTACTGATGTCATAGACATCACCCAAACCCTGTAAGGCTCGGCAGCTCCCCCAATATGCAACATAGCCCCCATTCTTCCCCCATCTCCAAAAAGATCCGGCACTGAGGGAACCTTTGAGAAGTAGATAGGGAACCCTTTACCACCGAGAAAAAAACTTTGAAGCTCTTTCCTTGTGTCTTGGAGGCTATGACCTTGGGGGAAAGGGGTAAAGCACCGGTGCCACTGATCTTCGAGAAGGATTTGCCTAATTCCCCCTCCAAAGTTTTACAATAAAAAGGGAGATACTATAGGAGTAGCAATAGCGTTTTAAATAATGGAAAGTGTCCTGGGGGGCGGGAATAAACTGCGTCAAAGGACAAAGAGGTCGGGGTAAAGTCCCGTATCCTTTATAGAGGCAAAAAAAGTCAAAATTGGCATAGAAAACAAGCGGGCTGTTTTGGAAAACTTCCGCGGGAGAGAAGAAAAGGGATAAAAATTGGGGCCCAAAGGGATAATATAAGTCGAAAGGGATTACGCTTAGAACCCCCCAAAAAGAGAGGAGCTGTTAGACCTGGGGGAATATGGATATAAATTTAATTTGGAAAAAAGGGTCCAATCTATTATGGGGTTGGGAAAGAGAGCCTATAGTCACAATCTTTTTTTAGGTGTGATAGTAGTGAAGGGAAGGGGGGTACCCCCTCCCTAAGAAAGGTCCAGATCCGGGGGAGCTGCCAGGGACAGGGGGCATTGGCCCCCCGCCAATTGGACCCACAGTTTGGGCCACCCGGGCACCCGATCAAGAATTCAAATAGCACCGCCATATATATCTTTTACAGCCCGGGAGCCCCAACCCCCCCCGCACTCTTATGTTATTAAAACCACTATGGCCACCCGTGGGGGGCCAAATTTGGGCCCAGACAAAACCCGTAAAGGCTTTGAATCCCCTGCCAAAAGGAGTTGGGATGTGAGGGTGTTAGCAAAGTAGGTAAGGGGGGTGAATGGTACTTTAGAATATTTACTCTCCAAACCAAGAGAATCCCTCCTACCCCGCCCTCTGGTCCGAGGAAATCTTCCGAGGTAGCGGTTCAAAATTTAGAGCTGAAGAGTTTTGAAAGGTCTCTGGGAAATTTTTAATCCTAAAAAAGCAAGACCCCCTTGGGGCCCGGGCAAATGGATAAGAGACTTAAGCAATCTGAAAGGGAAATGGAAGGGTTTATCCCCGGGGCTTGGGATTTAGAGATTTTGACCTTGAAATTTGCCAAGACCCGAATCGCTCCAGCTGGGGACATCAGCGCCGGCATAGAGGTAAAAAGGGTCCGTTACTAACCAAGAGATCATCAGCAAAGGCTGAACACTATACCAGGGGCCCCCGATCGCCACTCCTCTGAGCCCCGGTTAGAAGGGAACAGCCCATCGGTTTTTTCCATCACCAGAACATATAATAAAGGGTGAGGGGGGAAACCCTGACGAGTACCATTATGGATACTAAAGGGGTCAGAAAAGGGAAACCCTTAAATTTTTTTGAGCTGAGGGATTTAAAGGGCCAAACCCTGGCACAAAAAGACGGTCCCATCCCCAAACGCCGAAGAGAACCAGAAGAAAACCAGGAAATTCTGTCGAACCCCTTTCTCGGCACCAGGGACAGGACCATTAGGGGAACCCGGGGCGCAAATGGGCATAGTGCATAATACCCAGTGTTTTTAGGGTGTTGTCGCGGGCCTCCCTCCCCGGGGCGAACCCACCTATCCGGGGTCACCGGGGTGGGTAATAAGGGGTTCAATCTTTTTTGCAAAAATTTAGCGAAATTTTTTAAAAATACTTAAACAAAGAGATTGGGCGATAACTGCCGCGGGAGGGGGGGTCTTTTCCCGGGTTTGGGGATAACCCGACATGGGCCGGTAGATTAGCAAAAAGGGGTACCGGGGAGAGGGAATTAAAAACAGTCAATAAATGGGGGGGAAAAAAGGTCCAAAAGGGGACCTTGTAAACTTACTCGAAATCTGTCCCCCCCGGGGGCTCTTTCCCCCTGGAAGAGTTTTTATAACTGCGGAAATTTTCCTGCAAAGAAAAGGGCTTTCCGGGTCGGAGGGGACAGACCCGAGAGACGGAGGGGTGCATTCGCACGGATAACCACGGGGGCGGGGGAGGAGGTTTTGGGGAGACATAGATTCTGAGTAAAAAAGGAAGGCCGTTTTTTTTTTTGGGGTCGTATGCCCCCTATGGCCTCTGGCTGTCTTAAGCGGGAATATGGCCCTCGAAATTTTCTGACGGAGTGCACGTCCCAAATGCACCAGTTTTATTCCCAAACTCGTAAAATTACTAGGGCCCTATTTGCGGTAGCGCCGCCAGGAAATTTTTCGGGGAAAACGTTTGACCTCCAATCCGCAAAAGAAGATAGCCGGGACCGCTGGGGAAGGGGGCCTGTTTTTTGGCACCCTCAAGATTCTCCCCTCTCTTAGACCCGCCTTTAGTTTGGGGGCCCTGCCCTCTTTTAAACCGCTCCCTGCTTTATCAGGACCCCTGAGCCACCTTAAAAGCTTCCCACTTACATTTGGGGGAAGAGGTATCATGGAATGATTAAATGAAAAAAATTTGATGGTTTTTCCCAAAATCGGCCACACAACAATCCCAAAAATAGGACTCATTTAAGTCGCCAGGGGCCAACCGTTTTTGGAGAAGAAGGGAAACCCAAAATTTTCAGTAATTTTGGGGAAGGGTCTGAAAAAATTATATTACCTATCCAGGGGAGGACAACCATGGGGGGAGCTGTGGGAGTCAACAATAATCGATCCACTATAGGAAATTTTGTGGGGTCGAGTAGAAGGAGTAAACTTTTCCCCGGGTTTGCAAGCCAAAGCGTCACATGTTTTGGAAAAAGATTTAGAATCTTTCCCCAAACTGTTTTTAGTGCGATATGAAAGAGCTGACTTTCCTGTGGGTTATCCAGGGGTTTGGTCAAGATAAGATTGAAAACCCCACCTAACCAATCCCACCTTTCACAATGTGACAAACATCTGCCAAACGTTGAAAGAAGACCAAAATGTCCTTGGGTTTGGGGGCATATACATTAACAAGGGGAACGCATTTCCCCAATCAAAATCGAAAAAGGGGATTCGGACAAAGGGCTATTGGGAATCCAAACCTGGGGGGCTAAAGCCTATGTATAGCAAAGGCCACTCCCCTAGATCTGGACTCGCGTTGTTGGCACAGAACCATGTGGAAAAAATATTTTTTACGCAGAACAGGAGCGTGCCTTTTTTAAATGGGTCTCTTGGGAAAAAAACAAATTTTACTTTTGCTTATGGGAAAGGGTATAGCACCTGGCTCCCCCTTTTCGGGGGTGTTAGCCCTTTGCAAAAAATGGAAATACCGTTTTGATCGGCCATTTACAAAAAGGGAGTTTCCCCACCACCCGGAGGGGGAGGGGAGGGGGGAGGGGAAGGGGGAACGTAGGGGACCTAAAGCAGGTGGAAATACCCCGCAGCAGGGACTAAAACGGGCACAAGAGTCGTAGTCCCCCAGGCTTCAAAGAAACTCCTTCGGGACCCAAAACTATTGGGGGGGGTATAAAAAAAAAAGAAATCAGAGGGCAGACTTTACCTCCTGTGGGGGTCCGTCCTCGAGAAAATCTAATAAGAGGAAAACAGGAAAGGTGGCAGTGGAAATTTCTCGTGGGGGGAGAGATGGGGGGGGGGAAAAAAGAAAAACATATAGGGCGTAAATAGACCGAAGGGCCCGGGTTAAAAAAAGAATGATGTTTTGAAGGCAAAGTACTATTCATGGCAATGGAACATCTAAAAAAAAAAAAAAAAAAAAAAACACTTTAGTCTATTAAGCAACGACCTTAAGTTTGAAGTTCCGACCCTTTCCAAACCAAAGAGATTACGGAAAAGGCATTTGCCCAGAGGCTAGCCCCAGCTGGCGGGGGCACCCACAAAGACACTTAGGGGTTTTGGGATTCAAAAAACACTTCTAGTAAAAGGAAAAACAGGTAAAGAACACAACTCCGTCACATGAAAATAAAAAAAAAGGTACAAACAAAAAAGTTCGAAATTCCAGAATATTCCTCCGGAGCATAAAAAAATAGAAGGGGGGAAGCAATCTCACCCAAATTGGGGAGACCCTCTTTGGGGAGTAGCGCACAAGGCCGCTAGAGATCGGAAATTTCCCAAAAAACAAGCTTTCCTACCCGGAAGCAGATGAAAAAGGGAACCTCCGCATGGGGGCTACCCCCCATCTAGTGGAGAAACAGGAATAAAAGGGGGGTACCAAAAATCTAAATTTTACTTCCTCAGTAAAGTACCGAAAACACCATCAGGGTGGCCCCCCCTGGGGGCAGGCAGGTGGAGAGGAAAGTCTGTGATGACGACGGCGCCCGTGTCTCCCGGCAGCTGCTCCACGGGGGCCGTTAAATCCCCGCAGGGGGCCATTGAAGGGGCCCGGGGGGAAGGGTAAAATTCTTGATATTCAGGTTTTGAAAAGGAAGGAATACGTCCGGGGGGGGGGCACAGGTTTTTTCACCATGCCCGGCCCCAAGGCGAAGGAAAGCCCCAAAGGGAAAAAATGTTCCGTTCCCCAGTATCGCCAGGGAAAGGGTTTTTAAAGGGCCCTTTTAGCCAAATGTGTAGAAAGATCTTGCCAGTAACAAAATCCCCCTTTATATCTATCGACGTCACTTGCGGGGTTGTCTCGATGTCCCCCTTCAATTGAAAAAAAAAGAATCCTGCAGATAGTCCCGGGGGCGCTTGGGGCCAGAGTAGGGGGGGCGCAATGCCCGGTGGCCCCGTCCCTTTCTATGTGGTTTTGGGAGGTCGTTCCCGGAGATCGTTGAAATGGTGGGAGCACAGGGTAAATTCCGTGGAGCTACCGATTCAAACCCTCTAAACCGGGTGTTATTCGCCACCTATTTTTTTTAAAACGCCCGCTGCGCTGAAGGGCAAAAATCTGACTAGCCCGTTTGGGCCCCTATTAGATTGTAGCACTTGTATGGGAACGTTACGATTCCCGAGCTTGATCCAATAGGTAACTTTTGGAGGAAGGGCTACAAATCCGTCCGGAACGAGGCAAATTTTTCGTAAACGCCCAAAAATCTGCCCGCTATCTGGGGCAAAACAACTTGTAACAGTATTGGGAAGTTGGCGTAGATCGGGAAGGGGGCCAATTTATCATCACGAACGCTCACTGGAGGGAAATGAAAGGATTTTGATCGGAAGGGGCCCCAAGTGCGAAGGTCGCATTAGCGGCAAACAGTCCTCATGGATGTTTCCAAGGGGCCCACCCTGGTATTTTGTGGAAACACGGAGGGGGGGTCTGGGTGACCATCCCCCAAACGATCCCTGGGACCAGTGAGGCGACGGTTGTGTGTGGCACAATTGGCGCATGCCCTTACTTGAGGTGAAAACCGGGCCCTTTAAAGAAGCGGGGAGCGAAAGGCCATAGGCTGATGCAGGGGGAGCATTTCTCCGACAGGGTGGGGAGTCCCGGGCCAAGCGATCCCCCGGGGAGGAGGGGTCATAGAACTGAGGGGACCCTTGAGACAGAGGGACCCGGGGGGCCAAAAAAGGACACCACCGGGGTAACATTTGTGGGGGTGGGAGTCGATGGGGTTTTTGACCCCTGAAGCCCCCTAAAGGGCCTCCAAAACGGGGGGCAATAGAGTCAATTTTGGGGGGGCAGGGGGCTCCCCGGGGGGCAGGAGAAAGGGAGCTCCTCATTTATGAATGAGGAGGTGTTATCCTCAGGGGCCCCGCCCCTGTACCTTTTTGAGGTGGGTGCGCTGGGGGGGAGCCCGCCAAAGACCTCCGGCTGGGCCCCCACCGTTAGTGTGCAGGGCCGGGGGAGAACCCGTACAGCGCGGGGTCCGGGCAGGGAGACAGCGGGGGCCGCATGTAGTAAGCCGCGGGCGCGGGTTTTGCCCTGGAAGCAGGAAGGAGGTTGTAGGGGTGCCCGGGGCCACCCCAAAAGTGGTACCCCCAGAGGGGGAAAATTTGTTTCCTGGGACCTCCTGGAAGGGCCCCGGAGGGCCGTGCTGGGGATCCGCCGCCGTGGCAGGGCGCTCGGTAATCCGGACAGGGGGCGGTTTTTTGGCCGCACGGTCACGCGGGGATCCGGGGAGGAAGAGCCGCCGCCATCTTCCTCACGGCCCCCTTTTCAGTCCCCCCGGGCCGGCGGGGATTTTAGCGATGCCCGGGGGGGGGAAAAAATTCCAATTTCCCCCCGGGGCAGGAGGGGGGCGAGGAGGATGAAGCCTTTTTTTTTGGAGGGTTTCCCCCCTAATAAAAGCGAGTTACCGCCAGATTAAGAAGAGATCCACGGAGCCTAGTGGGTGCGCTTTTACGGCCCATGGGGCAGGGCCCCCCCCAGGGGCAGGGTCCTTAACACACCTCCCCGCCCGGGGTCAAATTTTTTTCTCACAAAGTGGTTATCTTTTTTTTCATAGACAGCCTTGCTTCCGACCAATGTACTATTCATTTACCTTCAACCTTTTTTCTTCTGACAGAGCAAAAGTAATTTATAAATATTACTACAAAGGGGCAACCTCCTCTGAAAACATGGGGATTCCAAATGCCAAAACGTACAACCCCAAAAGTTTTTCAAGGTCTTCAAAGAACCAGGGTGTGCCCTTTCCCGCTGAACCTTCAATTGTCTTTGTCAAAGGAACTCCCCTGCAGCCCGTATGTGATTCAGTTCTGATATGTCTTCCAATTAGCCTGGAAACAACAAAGCCTGATTTTCCCCTTTTTGGGAAAGGGCTTTTGGTCACATAAAAATGAGCTGGCTGGAGATACCCCCCTTGGATATCTCCTAACCTTTACAAGCCAAACAGAAAGGAAAAGCAAGTTTACCGGTTGTGAACACCACGTTGGGACAAATCCAGAGAACACTGCAACCACCTTTTTAAAATTCTCTGTAAGAAAAAGACGTTGCAAGTGGGGAGACTTTTTTGTGCAAAAACTACCCAAAGACTAGATAAAAATCCAAGGATTGTAACTTACTCACCTGAAAAAGAATATTTTGTACTGCAAATAGAGAAGTGCCTCTTTAAATGTACCATCTACATTTTCATAGGGGCTGATCTCTTACCTAGGTTTTTTTCAAGAAACAAGGGGAAAAAAAGTAAAGGTGGAAGCCAAATATGTGGATCCTCTGGGCCACTGCGAACATTGAGTAGCAGATATAAAGTAACACAAAAAAAGGAAAAAATAGATGGGGTATAAAAAAGGGTGTAGAATGAAATAAACTAATAGGCATTTATGTAAGTTAAAAAACATTGGGGTAAAACTGATACAAAAAAAAATAAAAAATTGAAGTCATAAGATAGATAAGTTCATACCTAAAGGCCAATAGTTAAAGACCCTAGGGGGGTAAAAAATAGGGGGTATCTTTCGTCAGGCACAGAAGCACGGATTCAGGAGGCTGAATCACTATAAATACCTGGGGGAGCAAAGGAAAAGTGGGCAGGGTTTGGGGAGCATTGGAGTTGGGTGCAAGAACGCACTATAAAAA